>PVJA010012332.1:0-52250 GCA_004027025.1 Myocastor coypus
ACTATACTACTGTTAAAATATTGTAAATCTTAACTACATCCAGTTCTACTTCTACACACCCACAAGTAGTTTACTCATAACTATCCTCTTTAGCATGATTTTTTCATAGCTGAGCAATAGTGATTAGATACTTCTTAATAGTTTCAAAATGACCTGTGTGTACCTTCTTGAACACATCACAGATAATTAATAGGAGGCTTCTCTTTCCATTGTAATTACAGGAAAAATCTATCATAACTCACATGCTAACTATTCAGAAATTGGAGGAGCCTGGTGAGATAGCTCAGTAGAATGAGTACTTGCCTGGCAAGTGCAAAGGCCTGAGTTCAGTCCCTGGTTCTGAAAAAAAAAAAATGGAGACACTGAGAAAGTATTCCATATTTAAAAAATAAGAAATCCTATTACTATTTTCCTTTGATAAAAAGTAAAAATAAGCGTAAAAATTATGTGTAACTGTAACTATTTTTGAAAATACTGTATTAATTTTGTCCCTTGATAACTCAGCTTTATAGAGGAGAACAAGTTCTGGGTCAGACATCAAGAAGCCTGGTTTCTGGTCCCTACTTCCTAACAGTCAATTAGACACTTGCAGATCACAACTTCAGAGTTGTTTGCTCCAACTTCATCTGTGCAGTTAATTGGTTGATATTTGCACACTCTAAAATCATCCAGTAACTATGTTTTCAAATTAGAATAAAAACTCATCAAATATGGAGAAATTGTAATATTTTATCTTGCATTAAAATATTTACACAAAGGCTAACATTTAACTTCATAAATATGAAGTACATATTTGATTTCAGGTATCTTTCTAGGTGTAGCCTCAGAAGGATGGAAGAGCTGGGGAGATAAACACCTGCCTGGCAATTACAGGGACCTGGGTTCAATCCCAGTACCACATGCTATGCTGGCCCTAGAAGCCTAGAGGTGTATGAGGGCCACTTAATCCAGGCACAGTGTTAACACCTGTAATCCCAGAGCTGGGGAGGCTGAAACAGGAGGGGCTCACTATGAGTCTGAGCTGCATAGCAAGAACCTGTATCAAATAAATAAAAGGTTCTTTGAAAAGGAATGGAATACATCTGAATTTTTGTGCAACTGAAATTAGTATTCTTGTATGCTTGCTCTGAATTTAGTGGTGTGTTATCAAGAAAAGCTTGGCTTCCCGAATTTCTATCTCAATGCATTCATTGTTTGTGTATAGAGGTGCTATTGATTTTTGAATGTTGACTTTGTATCCTGCTATACTACTTAATTTGACTGTTAGGCTCATAAATATCTTCCTGGAGTTTGGGGGCTTTTCTACATAGAGCATTGTGTCATCTGCAAATGGTGATAATTTTTTATTCTTGTCTAATTGCTCTGGTTAATTTTTTCAGGACTATTTTGAAGTAATGTGGTGAAAGTGGATATCCTTATCTTTTTCCTTATTTTTAAGGTGAAGGCTTTCAGTTTTTATCCATTTAGTATGACGTTGGCTGTTGGATGTCACAGATGGCTTTATCAAATTAAAATAAAGATCGTCTGTTCAAATATTCTTCAAGACTTGTATCATGAATGAGTGTTAGAATTTTCCAAAAGCTTTTTCTGTATCTATTGAGATAATCCTGTGATTTTTCTCTTTGACTCTGTTGATGTTGTGTATCACCTTTATGGATTTGTGTATACTGAACCATCCCTGATTCCTGGGATTAATCCCACTTGATAATGGTGTATAATCTTGATGATTTTCTGCATTCTATTTATTAGTATTTCGTTGAGGAATTTTGCAACTGTATTCATTAGGGAAATTGGCAGGTAGTTCTCTTATTTTGTTGAACCTTTCTCTAGTTTTGGAATCAGAGTAATACTTGCCTCCAGAAATACATTTGGAAGAATCTCTTTCCTTTCAATTTCATTGCAGAGTTTTAGAAGAGTTGACATTAAATCTTCTCTAAGTTTCTTGTAAAATTCACCTGTGGATCTAGTGGGAACTGAGCTCTTCTTCATTGATAGTTTTTTAATTAATTTTTCCATTTTATTCTCTCTTTTCATTTTGTGGTGGACCTAAAATCTCACTTTGGTAGTTAAAATTTTATCTATTTGATTGATTTGCAAACTGCAGAGGAGATTAGTAAAATACACTTTAGATGTGTCTAGGTGGGTCACATAGGCACCACACTAGATATTTTATCTGGTCCCTGATACTTTCTCTTGTAGACTCTTCAATTGATCTGCTTTCTGGCCACAATGAAGTAAGAAAATTTACTCTTCCATGCTCTTCTGCCATGATGTTTCTTCCTTGAAGCTAGCCAGTCATGGACTAAACCCCCAGAACAATGGGCTACACTGAACTATGCATAGGATATTTAACTATGAGCTAAATGTCCTTCTATAAGTTGTAGGTGCTGAGCATTGTGCCCAATGAGAACTCAGAATAACACAGAAATTAATGCAATCACTGTTCTGACTATACCTGACCATGTAGTTCAGAAGCCTTTGGAACAAGCGGGTGGAAAGGGCTCGGGATACTTTGAATAACAGGCCCTAAGGAGAGTCTAGAGGGTATTTCTGGTTGGATCTCATAAAATCAGAATGCTGAAAGGAATGCAGGCAGTTAAGGCCAGGTTCACTAGTTTCCAGTTGGGAAACCTTGGAAGGTAGTCTAATGGCCATACATGTTACACTCTGGCAGAAAGAAAATATATTTATTTTACTTTTGCCCATGTCCTGGGACATGATAAGAGAATAATATTAATGATAGTAGACTAACTGATCTTGCAGAGGAAATATCAAAACAGCCCAAATTTTAAATTTGTATCATGGATATAGGTAGATACTTGAAACCAAATTTGTACTAAGAAATTAGAGGCAAAAAGCAAAAAAAAAAAAAAAAAAAAATCAACAAGTTTTTGAAACACGCAGGTAATTGGTAGAATTTACACCCTGACTAATGATATATATTGATATTTGTGAACTAAGGAAATCCACTGAGGATAGCAATGTATAATACTAAAACCATGCTTGGAATACCTATCACTCTGGTCTTCTACTTAGGCACTACTTCTAATGTGATACCAATTATTGCTATACTCTCTCTCAACTGAATGCTTGTTTAAACATGAAAAGGAGAGAGAGAGAGAGAGAGAGAGAGAGAGAGAGAGAGAGAGAGAGAATATGATACAAGGAAAAAAGGCCATAGAAGTGTACCACTACAATTTTGTAAATAGTTAAGTTCCAAAATCTCTGTGTAACATTGTGCAATTGTGGGTTTTTTTCACATTATATAGGGATTTAAAGTTTAGAATACCAACAACTGATGGAAAATACTTGTTTTATATTACATCTAAGGCATTTGATATTCACAAAGATAGAGATGCTAAGCTCATGTGACTATGTTATAGGGAATATTGTTAAGCTTCTCTTCTGGAAGGTTAACAACTTAAATTATCAGACTAAATAATTATAGAAAAAGAAAGGATACAAGAATAGCCAATATTTTGGCTTTAGGTCATCAAGGTCAGTGAGGACATAGGATATAAAAGAACCTATACTGTAGTAGCCTATAACTCAGTGGAGTTCCAAATTTCCTGTTCAAGGAGATTATGCGGTGGCAGAAGAAAGTGATTGATGGTGTACAGTGAGCTTAAGGAGAGGGATCCAGAAAGAAAACACTCTTTCAGGAAGTCACAGAGAACAAACTGGTCAAGCAATGCCTGTGATTCATCCAGATAGCTGACACTGACAAGAGTTTTGTAAATCAAAGTATATGGTCTCAGGGTAAATCCTGAGGGGACGTGATTGACCTTGTCAGATGCAAAGGTTACATTTTTTGTTATATAGGTCTTGTTTTATCTTGATCTTAACCATCCAGCAGAAAAGTCTAACCATGAGGTATAAAAAGGAAATCCATATTAACATGCTAAGTTGTAAAAGGCTCAAGTCAACAGCCTGCAATAATGCCAGATGAGCTGATAATCCACTACTGTCATGGACTATTGGATTGTATATAAAGCTACTTTCTCCTTGTACACTGAAAAGAAAGATCTGTAGTAATGATGTTTAAACAAGAAATCACGTCTGCATCTTGTACTCTGACCAACTAACCCAAAAAATAATAAAATAAAATAAATCTTTGAAAAGCATGGCACTATTTTTGGAAAAACTTACACTTGGCCATAAGAGATACTTGGAGTTGAAGGATATGTAGCTGAAGAGAAATTAGTTCCATTTAATAATAAAACAAACATAGGGCTTGGAAAATGACTCAGTGGTCTAAAGCATCTGCTTAGGCAAGCTTAGGCACAGCAAGGACTGGAGTTCAATCCCGGCATCACATGCTGTTCCAGCCCCACTCCCAGGGCAGTCTGAGCTGGCAATAATATAAAAAATTTTAAAAAATAAAAAAATAAAACAAACGTAAATTAAAACAAGTATTGTGTATAGAGTTCAAAAGAAATATGCCTTGAGGGCATCTCAGAAATCAGCTCCTCCCCCTCATTGCTGCAGGCTCATTTGTGGAAGATTATAATCCATTCATTGATAAGAGAGCTCTTGGGCACCATACAAGAGGAATGTCTTGTGGGAAATCAATACCCCAAGAATAGTTTCAATTGTATTATCGAGCCATCCAAAAGCTCAGAATGCTACACCAGTATTTCAATAAGACCTTGTTATTGCAAATCTTGGTTTCTCTAACATGCAGTAAAAAAAGAGTGTAGTATCATTAAAGTTTCTAACCAGATCTCAAAAGAAAACCTAGAAATCCAGTTAGGACCCCTGAGAGACAATGAGTTAAGTGGTGAGAATAAAAGGAGAAGCGGAGACCTCAGAAAATCAGAGATACCAAGAACATGAAACATCTTCTGAGAAACACTGCAACTGTGAGTAGAGTCAACCCAAGAGAGACGCCATGTGCACTGAAACCAGTAGTGCCATAAATCAGGGCTTCCCAAACCCTCTACCCTTCACATTCACCGTCATGTGAAGGTCATGCTAGATAGAGCATGGGATTTAAGAGTTGGCCTGCTGGACTTCAGTTCTACTTTAGTATGATTCTTTTGAATTCTGCTATTGTTCCTTTTTAGGATAGGCATATTTATTCTGTGCCATTGTATGTTCAAACTGTGTAACTTCTATTAACAGGAGTTCACAGATTTGCCTTGAGTCTCAAGAGTATACTTGGACTTTAAGACTTGGATTTGGACTTAGAGCTGAAGCTTTAAGACTTAGGTAAGGGATTGTTTTCACCATTTTCGGTTGCAGGACAGCCATAAAATGTCAGGCAGAATGATAAGCTTTTTATTATGTTTATTTAAAGTTTAGATTCACTTAAAGAAATGGCTTTGTGTGTCAGATTGTCAAGGGATAAAATGCAGTGGTTAACCTTAATTGTTAAGTTGATTAACTTGGAGCTACTACATTAGTTAGTAAAGAACATTTCTGTGCACATCGTAGAGGAATGGTCCTACTACCTATATCTGCTCCTTGACTCTTCTCTCTGGCACATTTGCTTCCCCCAGATGCTTGCTTTCTGTGATCTGAGCATCTTTGCTCCTCCGTGCTCTACAGTGTTTCTGCTTTGGAGTCAGACTACCATAGAAAGAATATCCTGAAACCATAAGCCATATTTGTCTCAGATGCTCTTCTCTCATTGCTGAGACAAATACCAAACACTCAAAATGAAGGAACGAAGTTTTTATTTAGTTTACAGTTACTGGAGGCTTCAGACCATACTCAGCTGGCTCCAAAGCAGACTGGCACATGGCAGAGAGTAAACTTTCATGGTGGGGGCAAAGAGCAGAGCGCCAAGGGTGGGCGGGGGAGTAGTGGCTATAATGGCAACAGAAAGCAAGTCTGCCTCCTTTAAGATGCACTTGGGTTATCCACCCCAGCCTGGGTGTAGCACTCACACCCATAATCCTAACAGCACTCACATCCATAGTCCCAGAGGATTATGAGTTAATCAGAAACTCTAGAAATCTTCCCCATGACTTCATGGGGCTTTGAGGGTACAACTAGATACAAACTATAACAAAATTAAATGTCTTCTTTATTGTGTGAGTATCAGATGTTGTGTTCCAGCAACATGAAAGCTAGTATGCATCTCTAGAAGTAGAACATAACTGTTAAAATGACCAAGCTGGACTGACATCTAAATCTCCCCATCTACCCACCTGCTGTTAAATTTCATGTCCCTTTGTTCACTCTCCCTATCTGGGAAGCAAGAAATTCTACAAAGCTGATAGGATGAAATTAGCTTTAATGTGAATGTTAAATAAATAATAATAAAAAGCATTTAAAAATTAAAGGCACATTGGTTTTCATTTCCTTTCATTATATTTTTAAAAGTCATTATCATTATGCAGTGTTTTCCATCCTAGCAGAGTAAAGGTTTTGAAGTTCAATTTTTATTGTTAGCAACTAAAATGACTGGGACTATATAAACTTTCACCTAAATTAAAATCACTACTATTTTCCTGTTCAGAGATTTCCCATCATAAATCTATTCCTACAAAATGTTAGGTAAAGAAAAAGTTGCATAAACATTTGGTAAACACTTTGATTTTCACTTCACCTTGAACAAGAGCAACTAAAAAATTTTAGAAGGCTCTTAATACGAAAATGTCAAATTGGTTTGACCCACTCAGTTTAACCCACACAGATCATCTCCCAGTTATTTAGCACTGAACTTCACCTTCTATTTTTGTTTATTCTTGCCAAAACTGATATCATAAACAATCAGTAACACTATAGTAGATTAGCTGGGAAATGTAAGATGCAGATTTCTTTTCCAATTTAATTTGAAATATGGTTGAGATTGTACTAAAGCATGATGTTTAGGGGATAAGTCACATGTACAAGTCAGCAAAAGTATTTTGATGTTTATGTATGTGAACCAAAACTTCAATCAGCTTCAAGAAAATGTGAAACAGTAGCTTCCCATGAGTGACTGAGACTTTCTATAAGCCAAGAGTTGCGTGTGGTCGTGGATTGCACCACATTCTCTTCTATTTTTTCCTATGTTTGTCACATTGACTTTACACATATAAGCACTTGCTTCATAGCAGAATATTTGATGTCTGTGAGCTTCAGTTTTGTACCCTGTCAGATCATGAGCTCCACTCTCCAAAGGAGACAATTTCCTTCTCAATCTAAACACTAAAGAGAGTGACTCCAGTTCTGTGATAGGCCAAGCCTGGAGGACAAGAATATACTATAGATTAAAAATAGCAGGACTCTATCAAAGACATTGAACTAGGATGAAAAATTATGACTGGAAGACAAACATTTTTTTATTTTTTATTTTTTTTTCTTGTCTTTTTGAGACAGGGTCTCGCTATGCAGTTGAGGCTGGTCCTGCGCTCACTTTTGTAGCCCAGGCTGGTCTCGAACTCGCACCAATCCTCCTGCCTCAGCCTCCCAAGTGCTGGGATTACAGGCGTGAGCCACCACGCCCGGCTATTGGAAGACAAACATTTTAGATCCCACAAAAAATACATAAGACATTAAATTTACTTTCAGGAGTAAAGAAAGTCATAACTGAGAATATATCGTAAGTTACTGAGATGTTCTGACTGACTCTACAGAATATGGCTACATACTGCAGTGCATAAAATAATTCTGTCCTCAGACCAAGAAACCTCAAATGGAAATTGATGCTGTTCTATGAACTACTAGAAATTCAGAGGAATTATATCTATATTTAATATACTATAAAACATTCTGCCTTGATTTTTTTTTCCAGTGAAATTCTACAGAGAAGAAAAATGATTTCTGCACTCGCACACTGGAAAGGTCATGGTATTATCTATGATCTGTGACTTGCCTTATATTATATATATAGTTATAAAGTGAGATTAAAGACTTAATATTTATGAAAAAAGATTGATGAATTGGTACTATATTTGGAACTACTTAGATAAATTTTACTATTTAGACAGTAAAATTTAAATATAATTTTTTAAGAAACTGCTATACTTTCAGCTGTATATTTATGATTGAAATAAATCAATTACAGAAAGAAGTGAAAATATTGCGGCTTTTATAGCACCAAGTATAAGAAAATACTTAAATGTTAAAATATACGTATAATTTAATGTTAGGGTTTAATAATAATGCAAAGCACCTTGAGACCATATTCTTAAGTGTAATAAATCAGACATGTATGTAAAAATTATTTCTTTGGTATGAGAAACTGATAGTGTAAATAAGGAGTACAATAGATATTTTGAAATTGGGAAAAATTGTTGGAATCTGGAGGAAAACAAGGGAGAGAGAAGGAGTAAAAGACAGGAGAGAAAAGAAAGATAAAAGAGACAGGAGAAAAATAAAAATACAACTTTTGAAAATAAGTATGGGTAGAGGGGTTGACAGAGAGTAGGGAGGTAGGGAAAGCAAAAAATCAGTTCAATGATGTGCAGGTACAAATTTTCTATGATGCATGCAGTCATTATGCACATACAAAATGCACCAATGAACTTAATTTTAAAACTAATACAATGAATCATCTTCATCAGCTTCCTCTGTCTCTATCTCTCTCTCTAAAACACACACACACACACACACACACACACACACACAGATGCTAAATTTTTCCCTTTTTTAAATTCTGCTCTATCTAAGAAGGAGGAATAAGATAAAATCAATATGTATCCTGCAGGAACAATTCACGAACAGTCCTTATGCTGGCTGTAATGCTGCAGTATACTCTCTAATTTTAAGAGTTTTTTTCTATTTTAATGAATATATCATATTTGAATGAATCAAACAATAAAGGTTGTTGGCAGTGATCCTGTTGTGTGCCTTGTGCATAGCAGAAATTTAGTAACTACATATTTAAGAATTCATGAATCTGTGGAACGTCTGAATTGTGTGGTTAATCATAATTTTAAATATAGTTAATGTAATGTGAATATTTCACACTCAAGTATAATTATAAACCTAGTATAATTTTTGCTGTTTAATTTTTTAGGTTTATTGATAAATTCAAATGGTTATCCCTGGTAAGCCTGAAATCAAATCAAAATAATCTTTTATACTTGAGATATATTTTTAATATTTCTAAAAATGTCTTTTTTGGAAAATTTTAAATGCACATAAAATTAAAACAGCATAATGTACTTTTGCATATTCACCACCCAAATAAATTAAGCATTAAGTGATCTTCACCAATAAAATTAAGTTGAAAGAAGTACCCCAAAAGACTTTCCTCGAAGCTACCCTTAACCTGAGTCCAGAAGGAATAAAAGTCCCAAATAGAAAGGAGAAATATGGGTAAGTATTTTTAATGAACAGAAATGCAAAAATCCTCAAGTTTCTGGTAAACAAAACTCAACAAATCCTCACGAGGATAACACAACAGACAAAGTAGAATTCAGCACAGAGATACAGAGATGGTTCAACATTAGCAAATCAATAAATGTAATACATAGTTGAACACAAACAAGTACAAAAATAAAATGATCATCTCACTTGACATAGAAAAAGTCTTTGAGAAAACAAAACTTCAAATCATGATTAAAATGCTGAAAAAATAGGAACAGAAGGATCTTATTTCAATCTGACAAAAGCCATTTATGGCAAATCAATAACCAACATCATATTAAATGCTGTGAAAGTCTTCCCTTTAAGATCAAGAACAAGCTGAAGATGTCTGATATCACCACTCCTGTTCAGTATAGTTCTCAAAGTATAAACCAAAACAATTATGTAATAGGAAGACATAAAGAAGATATATATATAGGGATGAAAGAAGTCAGTTACCATTATTTTCAGATAAAAGTATCCTCTGCTTAGAAGATCCCAAGCTCCAAGCCTAGAATTAATGAATAAATTAGCAATATAGCAGGGTACAAAATAAATACACATAAAATAATTGAGTTCCTGCACATTAGTAATAGGCTCACTGAAAAGGAAATTAGAAAAACAAAAGCATTAAGAAAAAATGAAATTTATAGGAATTAACTTCACCAAGGAAGTGAAAAAAAATCTCTACAATGAAAACTACAGTGCTCTGAGAAAAAACATCAAAGAGAACATCAGAAAATAGAAAGATAGCCCCTATTTCTAGATAAGCAGAATCAAAATAGTGAAAATGCCCATACTTCTAAAATTTCAAAGTTAATGCAATCCCAGTCAAAATAGCAATACTGTTTCTCACAGAACTAGATAAAATAATCCTAAAATTCATGTGGAACCAAAAGAGACCTAGAATAGCATAAGTAATCCTGGGCAACAAGAGCAAAGCAGAAAGTATCACAGTCATTAAGCTGTCTACTCTTTGACAAAGGTACCAAAAATTGTGCTGGAGAAAGACATCCTCTTTAACAGATGGTACTAAGAAAACTGGCTGTCCACAGAGAGTACACTGAATCTAGAACTGTATACCTCACCATGTATTACACAAAGTTCAAAAGAGATCAAAGTCTAAATGTTAAAATAGAAGTAATACACAGAAGAATAAAACCCTCAAGGACATAAGCCTACACAGGGACTTTCTGAACAGAGTTGCACAAGAATAATTCTGATAATCAATAAATGAGGTCATATCAAATTTGAGAGCTTCTACAATGAAAAGAAAGCAATCAACAGAGTGAAGAACACTACAAAATGGGGAAAGTTGTTATCTATACCTGAGGCAGAAGATTAATATCTGTAACATTTAACTCAATATTAGGCCCCCAAAATAAAAGGCCTAATCAAAAAAACGGGTAACTGAAATGAACAGGCCCTTCCCAGAGAAAACACCAGTAAGTAATAAATACGTGAAGAAGATGCTCAACACCTGCAACCATTGAAGAACTGCAAATTAAAACAACACGGGAGATTTCATCTTTCTTCAAAGTAAATGCTATCAGTAAGAAATCAAATAATAGTAAATGTTCATGAAACTCTAAAAAGAAAGGAAGGACTAGCCAAACAGCTCAGTGGATTAAAGCTCCTGCAAGCAGGTGCAGGAGCCAGGGGTTTGATCTACAGGCCTGCCATGATGCCCCCCCCCCCAAGAGGTGCATTGAGAAGGCCATTGAGAATGGGAGTGGTGGTGCGTGCCTGTAATCCCAGCTCTTGGGAGGCTGTAAACAAGCAGATCACTACAAGGCCGATCTAGTAGTGAGATCCTGAACACCCTGTAGACCCTTCCCTAAAAAATACAAAAAAATAATTTAAAAAATTGAAACAAAGGAACCCTTCTACACTGTTGATGGGTTATAAACGAGCATAACCATTGTGGAAATAAGTTTAGAGAGCCATCAACACACTAAAAATAGAAAGTCCACTCAGTCCAACTATTCTCCTACTAAGCACCATTCGTGAAAGAGTTAAAGACATCATGTTATCGTTAGACATGCAAACCCATGTTTGCAGAAGCACAGTTAACTGTCATGTTACCAGGAAAATATTGTGATGAGATGGTGACCTAGGTGACTGTGGTGGCAGCCAGGATTTGCTGTAAAATGACTATAGAGATCTTGACGGATCAACAAGGCAGAAGGCTTGGAAAGGGTGTGGCTCCCGGTGCAACTCAAAAGGACAGGCTCAAACTATAGTTGGAAGAGAGTCCAAACCAATAAGAAATTTTGAAGTACCTATTTAAGAGGAGAAATTTAGTATAGATGATAACTGAAATCATTGGAGCAAACCTTTTGCCCTAGAAAAAAAGACCAGGAGGGCACCAAGGTGATTTGTTTGCTTGGCCAAAAATTCATTTCTCTTTTTTCTTTTCTTTTTCTCTCCTTTTAAAATTCTTTAATGAAGCTCAGCCACCGGGGTTCCATGCCTAGAGTGCAGTGCCGGCCCCACTCCCTGGATGCACTGCGACAGCAATTAAGACTGGGTGTGAGGGCCTGCGCCTGTAATCCCTGCACTTGGGAGGCTGGAAACAGGAGAATCACTATAAGTCAGACCTACGTAGTGAGACCTGGTAGACCCTGTCCTAAATAAAGATAAATAAATAAAGACATACAATTATTTACTGAATTTTAAGATCTTTAGGTATATTTTAAATTACTACATGGCTACAAACTATAACATGAGGCCTATCATTTTATTCCCTTATTTTATAAAATTATGTGATTTTGTTGTACATTACTCACTAGGCCTAATGTGGTAATGCACACACAGCTCTAAATAGAATCCTTGAGGGCTGTCGAGATAGTGCAGCAGACTAAGCACCTGGTTAGGCAAAGGCAGGGCCTGAGGTTCAATCCCTGGCACCATATGCCATGCTGGCCCTATCCCGGGCTTGCTGAGCCAGCGACCAACTCTGGGCACGATGGTGCACACCTGTAATCCCAGTGCTGGGGAGGTTGAAAGCAGCAGAATCACTATGAGTTCAAGCTACATAGTGAGACCCTGCACACACACAGACACACACACACATGCACACGCACACACAATAGAATCCTTGCTACTGATCTTGGGAATATGTTCTTTTGTTTCCCTTTATACTCTCTGTTGCACTGTAATCTACTTTTAAGAAGACTAAATTATATACTTATTCTTAAGAGTGTATCTTCAGTGAATTCTGTTCGTAGATTTAAAGTTCCTGGGGCTGGGGAGACAGCTCCATAGCACAAGTGCCTTCCTGGCAAGTGCAAGGTCACGAGTCCAAACCCTGGTTCCGCAAAAAAAAAAGTTCTTGAGTTTTCCATTTTATTGATTTTTTTCCCCTATGGAGAGAGATTTGCATACTATTGGTTGAATGGATCTGTACTTTTTTCATCTTTCTCACTGATTGCTACTTTAATCTTTATTCATTCCATTTTTTATTCATGACTAGCAGTATCACTGAATTGAATGCTTAGTTGATTTGAGTCTTTACTTTAAAATGCACTGGTACTTATGTATTTTCCTTTGAGAAATGCATTAGTAATTATGTGTAATTCCAGAAATTCTTTTATACAGGTAAAATATACTGTGCATTGGCAATCAGTATATTATTGTGTATATTATTGTGTATAAATTTAAACTCAAATCAGTATGTTATTGTGAAAATTTTTATACAAGTTGTTTAACAACGGTACATGTTTTAAAGCCTTGGGAATATTTTTTGTTCTTGAATGGGAAAGGAACCAGTCTAAATAATTTTCTAACTTATAAATTTATATTTGTCATTTTTTAAATTTAAACTCAAAACATTAATGCTGCGAAATGCATCAGAGACTGAAATGATTACTACCTTTTGTGACATATACATATTTTATGTAACTGTGTGAGTATTCTATGGGTCTCTAAATATTGTGCATCTGTGCATAGATGCACAAGTATGTATAGTGTATATGTGTGCAGTTATGCTTGTTTTCATTATTTATATAAAAATAACGTTAATTATCTAATTAATATCTTATAATTTTATATATTTTATCTATGCAATGTGTCTGTTTAAAAACTATTTCCTTCCCTATAATTGCATATTTTTAATAGTCAAGATTTTTCAATTCTAAAATTAAGGAGACATTTACTTGTTTTAGCTTTCATAATTTAAGAATAGATATGTTTCCTTGTGTAGAATGCACTACATATTACTATATCATTTCACATAATTGGAACTCTCTATAATATAAAAATATTCTTTTGTTTTGTATAAAACTTCCTTCCTTAAATTCTATTTATTCTCATTAAATGGGTAAAAAAACTGATCTCTGTTTTTAAATGTAAATGTATTTGTGATAGGTTTGTGCATAACATTTTTATCTTTCTAGGTATATTTTTTAATTAAAATACTACAGTAAAATTTGAAAATAAATGTAAACCTGTGATCAGTAAAATTCTAGATGAAAAATGTAGGAAAGAGGGTTGGCATGGAAAAAGTGAAGAAACTGAGACAACAGGCAGAAGCAAGCATGTGAAATGCTGAGGAAATTAGGCAGAAAGTAAATAATCGTGTGTGTGTCTGTGTGTGTGTGTGTGTGTGTGTGTGTGTGTGTCTGTGTAATTAAAGGACCATTGATTACTCTCAAAATAGTTTCCATAGGTTTGGAATGGGGCGATCAGAAACAGACATGAGTTGCAACAAGGTGGAGTCTGGCTTAATGCATTTCAGCCAAGACAAAGAACTGGGCTAAGGGTGATTCTCGATACGACCATTTTTACATCATCAATAAATCCTAAGAAAAACAATTGATTTCTCTCATCTTTATGTCTTTGGCATCAGAGGACAGCTGAAAACAAATGCATCTTACAATCATGTCCAGCCAGATGGCAGTGCTGGAGCACTGCCTCTTAATTGAACTCACTGGTATCACTCGCTTCAAGTCATGAGCATCACTGGAACTTCACATGATATCTGATGCATCCAAAAGAATTGTGTCATAATTAAACATTTAAGATAAATTAACTTTACATCCCAAAATAAACCAGAAGAGTTACATGATACAAGACTGAAGTCATTTTGTAAACCAGTTTAAGGGATTCATTTAGAAGGATAAAATCTAAAATTTCAAGTACTCGTAATTTATACTGTATCATGTTTTCATTGGTAGTCTCTGTTTCCTAAAGGTATATAAAATCAATGCAGTAAATCTGATAGCATAATATTAAATTAGATAACTTTGATGTCATAAGTAATACATACATCTTTTTCTTAGAAAATGTAAATGAGTATGCTGTAAATGAGTGTAGGTTCTCGGCCTACCCCCCTAGTTGTAGTTTCTTGTATTTGTGATAAGAAAAAAAAAGCTCTATTAAGATTCAAATGTGAATAATAAAATAAAATGTATGAATTTTCTAATGGTTCTTTTATCCATTAAATGTTATCCTTTTGTATTTCTACAGTTGCCTATTCTCATATAATAATAGCAATACTATATTTTATTTAAGAAGTACAAAAGACACAAACATATACTACTTGAGACAATTTAAGTAGAACTCAAGTAGAAATTTGGCAAACATATTAAAATTTTTTAACATAATAAAATTCAAAAAGAGTATATATGATGAAATCCCACGATTTACTTCTACCCTAAGACAAAAACTCCTAGTTTTGTACAGTACACTATTCTATTCATATGGCAATGTTGAAACATCCTAAGTAAATGTTTTACCCATGCAATAGATAAAATGAGTAAATAAACTGTAACATATTTATGACATGAAACACTATGTAACAGTATAAAAAGAATAAGATATATATATATCATGTAGGTATAGATGATACAAATAGAGAGATGTGATCATGCATATTTAACAATTTTTGTCGTGGGGAATTTCATAGACCGCACCTACACAAATCTAGACGATGCAAGCCAGTCACCCCACGTGGCCTCTACAATTAATGAAGAGACGTGTAAATTGAGATGAATAAGGCTGCTGCCTATGTAATATAGCAAATTATTGTTTTAGCACATTGTTTATAGCAAACTTTAATGTAAATAGGAGTACATTCTAAAATAATGAAAGGATTCTATATGAAATATAAACACATAAACCAGTTCATTGTCATTGCTGAGTATTATATACATCACATAATTACACTATATATACATATATATATATATATATATATATAATATTTTTATATGACTGGCAGGATAGTAGATTTGTTTCCAGCATCATCACCAAGAAGGCTGCTACAACTTAAATTCTGAATGCTTCCCCATAGTCCTTGGTCTGTGGAAGTAATGGAATCTTTAGGAGATGGGGAGCCCAGTGGAAGTTATGTCATTGAGGGCATGCCCTTAAACAGATATTGGGGGCTGGAGAGATAGCTCAGTGGTATAAAGTACCTACTTAGATAAGTTTAGGCAACTTCAGGGGCCAGAATTCAATCCCTAGTACCACATCCTGCTCCAGCCCCACCCCCAGGGCAGGCTGAGTCCGCCATAATATAAATAAAGAAAATAAAGCTTAAAAAAGAGAGAGATTGGGATCATTGGTCTTCTTGTCTCTCTCTGTTTCCCAGATGTATGAGAATGATTTCCCTTTCATGCCCTCCATTATGTTGGAGTGCCTTTTCACAAGTCTAAAAGCAGTAAGCCCAATCGATACTGGTCAAAACCCTCTAAAACCATGAACCAAAGGTCCCCTCATAAGGCCCTTGTAATTATTTTGGACATTTTATTACAGTAACAGACAGGAAGCACGTACTACATGGGGTGCATTGCACAGGATGCCACTATGTGATAGCCATAACCTAACTTCCTTATAATCTTATGACACACACAAGCTGACTGTTGTCTGGTTGCCATTGTGCAGAATGTAACTATAGATTTTCAATACAATTCCTAAGGTTTCTGTCAGTATTTTCAAATGTAATTCAGGAAAAATGTTTAAATTTTAAAAGGAAAAACTATAAGAAGTTTTAAAACACTGAGATGGAGAAGGGAGTTGAGCTCCCTAATAAAATAGGAGTATAAAATAGTGACAAATGATGCTATGTTCTTTAAGAAGAAAAAAGAAAGGAGGATAAGTGGGGTGTGGTAGTGAATGTCTGTAATCCCAGCACTTGGGAGGCTGAGGCAGGAGGATAAATGTGAGTTCGAGACCAGCCTGAACTACAAAGTGAGCTCAAAGCCAGCCTGAACTGCCTAGCAAGACCCTGTCTCAAAAAGACAAAAAATAAATAAATAAACAAAAATAAAATAAAGGAGAATAAGCATAAATATTCATGGACAGAAAACTTTTTATTCCATTTACTTGTAGTTTTCTTACATCTTAATAAATTTTTCTGTTTGTTCACTCACTGTTCAAGCTTCAATGGCTTTTCTGCCTTGCATCCTTTTTAAAAATTCATTTTAATGAGAAAAAAAAAAAATAGCAATGAAACAGTTCCAAATCAGGTTAGCAGGAAGATTACAATAATTAAACATTGCATATTGTTGTCTTCACAGTAGCCATTAAGAGGACAAGATGCAGAGATAATATCTTGTCTTAACAAAATTAATACAAACTTATTCTCAGTGTACTAAGAGAAAGTAGCTGCATATCTATCCTGTCTTGTGTATACATATATGTATTTTCACAACACAATGGTCTTTTATTTATACTTTTGTGATGTTACTGATGCATGACACTAGGTTGCCTAGCAACTGATAGCTAACCTTTACCAAACAGGATGTTCATCCCAGGAGTGAGGCAACTTGTTTGTTTTAGGCACTGGGCCAAGTCCCAATAGGTATTTGATCTATTTCCTAGCTTTGTGGCTCCTAACATATCCTCATTTTCTATTTTGTTTTGTCAGAGGTGGGTGTTTCACTGGAATTAGAGAAACAGTATTTGGAGAAGCCTTTAAAGGAGCTTTTAATACTCGAAGTCAATCTAAAGATTGTAGGTACTTGAATTCAGGAAAATAACCCAATATAGTAAAATAGTCCGAAATAGTAGTAGGTTATCAGCAGAATTGGCAATTGTCAGAATTTGTTGACTTGAGAATTTTACAGCTCAGCATATTAATCTGGCTTTACTTTTTAGGCCTCATGGCTATACATTTCTGTTAGATGGTTAAGACCAAGTTAAAGCAAGACCCATATAACTAAAAATGTAATTTTTCTATCTCTCAAGTCAGTCAAATCCCCTCAGGATTTACCTCAAAACCATGTACAGCACATTGTAGATCTTTTGTCATTGTTAGCCATCTGGATAAGTTATGACCATTACTATATCAATTTCCTCTCTGTGAAAGCATGACAGAATTTTGTCTCTGTAGGTGACTCTCCTTAGGTACACTATATATTGTTTATCCCTTTCCTCTGTGGCCCAATAATCACCTTGATCAGAAAATCTGGGACAACACTGAGTTACAGGATATCACAGCACAAGTTCTCTCCTATTCTAAGTCCTCATTGACCTTGAAAGGCCAGAGTCAAAATATTGGTTATCCTTGTAGCCCCTCTATTTCTCTACTTTTGGCCTGCAAACTTCAGTTGTTAAACATTCAAAAGAGAAGCTTAATGATAGTATTATGACCCTGTAACAGAGGCAACTGCGCTTAGCATCATGATATGTCTGAATATCAAATGCCTAAGACATATCATGGACAACTATTTTCCAACAACCATGAATATTCTAAAATTTAAGTCCCCATAGAATGTGAAAAATAATTACCCATTTTTACATGGAAATTTAGAAATCAAACCATATACGACTTTGTAGCAGGACAATCCTGAAACTTTATTTTCCTGTCTCTTCTTTTCCCTTATTACTTTTGTTTTTTTTTTTCTTTTACAAACATTTACTTTAAACAGAGTATAGCAATAACTCATATGGCATTAGAAATATGCATTTAGAAGATGAAAATGACAGATATTTCCAGTACAGTTTTCATATAACACATTGTTACCCTCAGCATAGTTTCTTAGTTCAGCATGTAGTCAGTGTGAGAATTATGCACCTTGACTACTATTTTGAAAACCTGATGGAGATTCTTAGGACAACTACCTTAACCATCTTGTTTATATGAATGGATGAATGAATGAATGAATGAATGAATGAATGAATGAATGGCTTTGCCCCTGCCATACTTTCTCATTTTTCTCCTTCCAATCTCTTCATTGTTTAATCATTTAGTTCTCTCTTTTATAAATGTGTTATACCTTCTAATTTTAATTTCTTCTTTTGAACTTTTACACTAGGGAGACACTACGATATTTACACATGTGAGTCTAGTTTATTTCACTAGATCTGTAAGGTATGTTGGTGGTATTTTGACAGGAATTTCATTAAATCTGTATAACAATTTTATAAGTATGGTCATCTTCACAATGTTGGTTCTTTCCATCCAGGAACAGGGGATATTTTTCCATTTTCTAAAATCGTCTATGACCTCTTTTTTCAGAGTACTGTAATTTTCATTGAAAAGATCTTTTACTTCTTTAGGTAGATTAATTCTTAAGTATTTCATTTTCTGTGGTGCTATTATAAAAGGTATTGTTTCTCTAATTTCTCTATCTGTGTAGAGGAATGCTACTGACTTTTGTGTATTGCCTTTTTATCCTGCTATGCTCCTGAGTTTGGGTAAAAATTGTCGCAGCTTCTTGGTAGAATATTTTTGAGTCTTCCAAGTAGAGGATATCATCAGCAAATAATGACAGTTTAACTTCTTCTTTACCTATTCTTATTCCTTTGATCTCTCTCTCTCTCTCTCTTATCTAATCGTTCTAGCTCATGATTACAGAACTATAATGAATAAGAGTAGTGAAAGAGGACATCCTTGTCTTGGACCTGATCTGATTCTGTTCTTCCCCATCCAGAAGTATGTTAGCCATTGGATTGTCATAGATGGCTTTTATCAGATTGAGGTAGAGGCCATTTATTCAAATTTTCTGCAGGACTTTGAACATGAATGAGTGTTGGACTTTGTCAAAGCCTTTTCTGAATCAATTGAGATGAGCATGTGGTTTAAGATTTAGCTCTATTGATATAGTGAATTACATTTATAGCTTTGCATATATTCGACAATCCTTGCATCCCTAGGATGAATCCTACTTGGTCATGCTATATAATCTTCTTGATGATTTGCTACCTTCTATTTGTGAAGAATTCATTAAGGACTTTTGTATCTATATTCATAACGGAGATTGGCCTGTAGTTCTCTTTTTCAGTTACATCTTTCTCTAGTTTTGGTATCAGTATAATACTTGAATCCTGGGATGATTTGGGGAGGATTGTTCCCTCTTCAACTTCATTGAAGAGTTTAAGGAGTATTTGGATTATATCTTCTGCAAATTTCTTGTAGAATTGAGCTGTGAATCCATCAGGGCCTGGCCTTTTCTTTGTCAGTAGTTTTTTATTACATGTTGTATTTCTTTTGCTGCTATTGAGTTATTGAGTGTTCGTGTACATTCTTGTTTCAGTTTTAACAATTTGTACCTGTCTAGTAATCTGTCCACTTCTTCTGTGTCTTCAATTCTATTATAGTAAAGAGCTCATAATAGATATCAATGATCTTCTGAATTTTCACAGGATTTGTGGTAATTTCACTCTTTTCCTTTCTTAATGCTTGAGTTTGAGCTTTTTCTTCTGTTTGATGAAGCTATCTAAGGGTTCATCAATTTTATTTAATCCTTCAAAGAACTAGTTTTTTGATTCATTAATTCCTTGCATTGTTTTCTTTGTCTCACTGGCATTAATTTCTGCTCTCATCTGTATAACTTCCTTCCATGTTTGGGCTTTGGGTTTGGTTTTCTCTTCTTTTTCTAGACATTTGAAGTACAGTATTAGGGTATTTATTTGTTCCCATTCTGTTTTCCTGATGTGTGAGTTCACAGCTATAAATTTCCCTCTAAGAACTATTTTCATTGCATCCCATAAGTTCCCAAAAGTTGTGCTTGAATTTTCATTGAATTGTAGATATTGTATAATTTCATATGTAACCCATTGTTTACTGAGGAGAGTGTTGTTTAGTTTCCATGTATTTATGGGGTTGTGTGGTTTCTGTTGTCATTTATATCCAGTTTCATTGCACTGTGGTCAGATAATATACATGGGATAATTTCTGTTTTCTTACATATACTTGAGCATGACTATGGACTAGTATGTGGTCTATTTTAGAAAATGTTCCATGTGCAGCTGAAAAAATGTATATTCAAATGTGTTTGGGTAGAACACTGTCTATTCCACTAAGTTCATTTGTTCCAAGTTCTGGTTCTGTTCTCCTACTTCTTTGTTAATTTTTTGACTTATCTTTTTTTGGGATAAGAGGATGTTAAGGTCTTCTGTTAAGACTGCAGTATTGGATATTAGATTTTTCATGTCCATTAAGATTTTTCTTATATAGTTTGGTGCTCTCATATTTGGTGCATACATATTTATGACTATTACTTTTTCCTCTTGCATATTTCCCTAACCAGTATTTAGTGGCCTTCTTTATTTTGTTTGATCATTCTTAGTTTGAAGTTCAGATTGTCTGTGAACAAAATTGCTACCCCTGCTTTTTGCTGAGGTCCAGAGGCATGTAGTACTGTTTTTCATCCTTTGATTTTCAACCTATAAATTTCTTTACAAGTTAAGTGTGTTTCTTGTATACAGCTTGTTGTTGGATTTTGCTCCCTAACCCACTCTGCCAGTCTATTTTTTTTTAATTGGTGAATTGAATCCGTTCACATTGATGGTTATAATTGAGATGTATTGACTTATGATTGACATGTTATTTACCTGCTGTTGTATGCTACGTTTTCTCCTGTGTTTAATTGTTTGTTCTATTTGTTGGCTTGTTTCCATTCTCCTTCATGGAGCTGTAGTCATTTTAAGTCCTCTCTGGGATATCTTTTAGTAGTCTGTATAGGGTTGAGTTTGTCATCCTGAAAATCTTTAGTTGTTCTTTGTCATGGAAGTATTTCACATCTCCATCAAAACTGAAAGAGAGTTTTGCAGGGTATAGCAGTCCGGGCTGGAATTATTTTCTTGGAGGACTTGAAGTACTTTACTCCATGCTGTCTTGGCTTCGTGGTTTGGGAAGAGAAATTTTCCATTATTCTGATGGGCTTTCCTTTAAGTGTGATCTGTTTCTTTTCTCTCATAGATTTCAGTATATTATTCTTGTGTTGGGTTTCTGGGATTTTGATTATTATATGTCTGGGTGTATTTTTAATTGTACTGATATTATTTGGAGTTCTATATGCTTCAGTTAGTGAATGTCATATTGTTTCCCCATATTTGGTAAAATTTCTGCTATCACCTCTGCTCCTATTCTTTTTATGTTATTTGTATTGACTCCTTCTTTCTCATTGATGCCTACTAGTCTTACACTGTTCATCTTTGAACCATCTTGCAGATGTTGAATTTTTTTCCTGCATCCTAGTTCTTTTTATGAGATTTTTTCTTACCTTTTCACTAGCTGTGCCAATGTCTTCAAGATCTGAAACTCTATCTTCAGTTTCATTTAAATGGCTTTGCCATCTCTGATTGAAGTTTTACTTTTCTGTATATTTCTTTAAATCTACTTCTTGAATTCTATTTCTTATATTACTCATTCAAGGTTTCTATCACTTTTCTATTCTCTTCTGTTTTTTTATTAGTGTCTCTTTAGAAGCACTTAGTAATTCTTTCATTGTAGTTATCATTTCTTTTCTTTGTTCAGAGATTATTTCTGATCTGATTTCCTCTGTACATTTCTGCAGTTTATTACTTCAGACAATATTATTGCAGAGATTTCAGGTGTGTGATTTCCAAAGTCTTCTGTGATAGTATCTCCTGCATTTCTTCTGGATAGACTCATGGCCTAAGGATGCATTTTGTGCCTTCTTTTTGTCATTTTTATATAGCACTGTGCTCTGACCCTTGGTGTAGATCTTTGACTTCCACCCTTTGAAAATACCCTCAGTATTCATTTCTTAGGGCTGCAATAGCAAATGGCCACATGCTGAGTACCTTGGAGGCCAAATGTATAAAGTCGAAATGTTGTGTGCTTTGTCCAGACTCTAGGAGAGAATCTATTCTTGTCTCTCAATTTCTAGTGTACCGTAGTTTTTTCTATCTTGTACAAAGTCTCATAGTTTGATTTTAGACTCATTGTACTCCAATATGACTCCATCATAGAGAAGTTTAGATTAATTTTATCCCCAAATCCTCTCATTGAAACAAGATCCGTTTTTCATGGCATGGAGGGCAATATGTGGGCATATTGCTGGAAGAGTCATGCTTAGCCCATATGCATTCCCACCCTTTGGTAAGGTGTTAGTTTACTTTTATATTTTAAAAATATATAATTTTAGATCTCAATGAATATATTGTACTCATTGAAATTATGATGCACTGTGTACCAAATGAACAAGGGTTGAAGGAAGTTAAGTATTCAAAACATTGTTTAGGATGCTATGTATCATTGAGAAAATGAGAGGAGGATAATTCTCAAACAATTATCTTGACAATTTTTGATTAGACAAAGGAGATGACTATGATTATGCCAAGGAGACTGGATATTGTAAAATATAAACAGGGCTTCACATGTATAATAATCTTTGTAAAATTTATGGTGTTTTTTTGGCATGTGTGAACAAGGCTGGAAGGAACTGATGGTTCTGATAACAATCAATTTCACCTGACAGTGGTGTGTGTGTGTGTGTGTGTGTGTGTGTGTATTCTGGGAGTTGAATACACAAGCAAAGCATTCACTTTGTCACTGTGCTACAATCCTGTCTGGTACAATAAATTATCCTCTACTGTCAGAAGAGAATTAAAAAGGGAGAAATATCTTGCTATTGGTAATGTTATTGACAACAACCACCTGTCTTCAGTTATTGGCTCTTGGGTCCTGCATCCATCTTTCTTGCTGGATTACAAAGTCATGAGAAGTAGAACCCAGAATCTAAAACCTTTCATCTCTTTTTATCTCTTTGATTAAATATTACCAAGTATATCCTAAGACAGAAATATTTGCTCCACTTGAACGATGAGGAAAATAGAATAAACCCATACAAGACTTTTTCTATTGTGAGGAATGTCTTCTGGTTCACTGAACCATAAATTTTGAAGAGACAGAGCAAACACTCCCTCAAAACCTGGGGAAAGCTGGGCTCCAGCAAGTACAACAACCCCTGGAGACACCACACTGCCTTGGAACAGGTTCTCTACGCACTTTCTGGGCTTCACTTCTCTCCTAGATCAAAATAATCTAAAGATCAAACAAAATAATGAAAGCAAAGGCCTTCAAAGGGTAAGGGAGGATGTCAGGTGGTCACTTTGTTACCAAGTCAAATGCCCTGCAACAAGCATTGTAAGTGATCGTAGAAGCAAGCATGTCTGCAGTTGCAGCAGTTCACCGGCATACCAGCTAGTCCTCTCTGATGCAGTCCTTCTACTGACCACTCTGTTGTTTCACTTTTATTTTGAAAATAAACCTTGAGGCTATTGCAGGCATTGCCCCATTCAATCTGCATATGAGAAGGGAGAGAAGAAAGAGTCTGTAGAGCTGAGAATGGTTTTAAAGAAATGTTCGATCAAAACAGTTGCTCCAGGTAGTACAGCTGCAGATCAATAACAACACACTTTATTTACAGGTCTGAAAGAGGCAGCAGGGAAAAACAAAATCTATTTCAGCTCTTTATATGCAGCTGAGCTCTGCAAATAACACACTGAAGGAGGGAGAAAACCCAATGAGCTCTTTTACTTCTTTGTTTTCCCTTCGTTTTCAGATTATATATATTAGTAGCTCTGCAAGTTATTATATAGAACACAGCAGGAGAAACAACTTCTCAAAGCATGTGGCCAATTTTTTCAAGAAAATGCAAAAAATACAAAGGGTATTTGTCTTGTAACACCTTCCTGTCTTTACAGTAACTAAAAATGTATTGAAAATCACTAAAGTTTTAGTGCCCATACCAATTCTAGGCACAGAGGTAGGGAGAAACCTCAGGAGATTTACTGTATCTTTGGTAGAAAACTCTTATCAATTTCATTGTGATAAAAACAACAAAGTAATCTGATTTAATAACCAAGATAGAATGATACTAAATAACTGTATAACTATTTTAGTAATGTAGTTCTAGTATGCAGTGCTAGGGTGGGGAAATTACCGCAGGCTATAGTATGTTTGCTGAATTAGAGTAACCCAAATAGCCTTCAGTGAGAATTAAAAAAAAAAAAAAAACCTCAGTTTTTCCATTCCTATTATTACTGAATTATTATTATTATTCAATGTCTAATGTCTGAATAATAATCAACAGTAACAAAAGAACAATTTGAGAAAAAATGAATGTTCTTACCAAATACAACTCTTCATTTTGGAATAAAATTAGACTTACAGGGCTGGCCAAATAGCTCAGTGGATTAAAGTACCTTCAAGCAGGCATACTGGCCATACAGGCCACGCCCGAGGCATGCTGAGACTGTGATGGCTACTGGGCGTGGTGGCGCTTGCCAGTAGTCCCAGAACTTGGGAGGCTGTAAACAGGAAAATCACAAGTCTGATCTAGTCGGAAGACCCTGAATACCCTCTAGATCCTTTCCTAAATACAGAAAAATAAAATAAAATAAATACAACAAAATTAGACTTTCATAAAAGTCCCAAAAGTAGTCCGAAAAATTCCTTTATGTGCTTCACCCAAATTCTTCAGGTGTAAATAATCTATATTTATTATTTGTTCACTTTTCTTCCCTTTTGCAGTACATAAGGGCGCAATTTATATCCATTTCTTCTGTTACTGATGATGCTAATTCTCATCACTCGGTTAAAGCCATATTTTGGAGGCTTCCCCCTTGGAAGGCTATCATTTTTTTCCTTTGTGGTTATTAAGGTTTTGTGAAGAGAACTATTTTGACATTGTATAAGTACAATAGATCCCGTGACATCTTCCTTTATTGTTTTAATATCTGTTGATGATTCTTCTTGGCAGGGCAATTCCATTGTAGTGGTTGACATTTTAGTTGGAATTATCAGACAGATAAGAATTTCTTCAATGTATCAGTCATTTACCTGTTCACATTAGGATAGAGTCATTAATTTTATTTTATTTGATGGGTTACAATCTTCCTTACCATCAGGAATCTTTTGTTGTTGTTTAAATTGTTCCCCCATTCAATATAAGCCACTAGACTTCTAATAATTTTATATAGAATTGCCTGATATTGGATGAAGCAACCTTTATTAGAAGAAGTAAGTTTTTAAAGAAAATATCTCAGTAAAGATTCTTGATGTCATATGTAAAATTTGATAGAATTTTAATGTTATATGTTTCCTAAAGGCTCACATGGTCAGGACTTACTCTCCAGCTTGGTGTTATTAAGAGGTAGTGGAAACTTTGGCATGCAGCCTAGTTGAAAGCTTGGTGGTCTCTCAGAGTATGCCCCTCTTGAAGGGGATATTTGGACCTTGGCTTTCACCCTTCTCAATGTTTATGTCACAACAGTGAAGACAGCCACTGTTCCACCACATACTTGGTGTCATAATGTGCAACCATGCTGCAGGTGAAAAAGAAATGGTGTCTAACAATTATGACCTGAAGCCTCCAAAATTGGGAGCAAAAGCAACCCTGCTCTCTTTGTAAGTTAGTTAAACACCAGGACAACAGGAAGCACACCTTGAGGGTAGATAAGCAGTCCCTACAAGTAGCGCCTGACAGAACTCTGTGGGGACTTGTGAAAGTAGAGGTGAAGCTGCAGTGGATACTTCTAGCAGACAGAGATGTCAGGAACATAAAACAACTGCTGTAGCCTAGAAGAGCTGTAGACAATAAATAGAACCTACAGGTGGAGTGGCTATGTGGGCCAGAGGGACCAAGCTGCCCAGGCCCACAATATGCCCTAGGTGCTAAACACAAAACTGTAGGATTTAATGTTTTATCTGCTAAGTTTCCCTTTTGCTTTACCTAGTTCTTCTTTATTCCTTCATTCTTAACTTTTGGAGAATGGATGTTTATCATTTGCCTTTGCGTCTTGGAGCTATATAGCTTAATTTTTCTTTTCAATGCGGCTCACTACTCGTACTTTATCTTTGCTCTCATTTGAGGATTTCAGGGATGAGCTAAGTGCATTTTGCCCTCAGATGAATGTATAAGCCTCTAGAGGAGGGGAAGGGACAGAACGCTATTGCTTTAATCTCAAATGTCCCCAGAGTACCATGAAAGGATTCACTCCCACTTAGAAGTGGTAGAAACTTTCAGAGAGAGAGAGCAGCACGCCAGGCCCTTCAGTCATTGGGGGCCTGCTCTCGAAGGACATCTTGAGACAGCACCTTTTTCTCTCTTTTTCATGTTCCATCTATGAAGGGAACATCTTTGCTCCAGAACACATTCTTAGTAGTGAAATGCAAAATATACTATTGTATTTAAAATAAGCAAAACAAGAGCCAGGCATGGTGGCGCACGCCTGTAATCCCAGCACTTGGGAGGCTGAGACAGGAGGATCAGTGCGAGTTCGAGATCAGCCTCGGCTATAGAAGTGAGCTCAAGGCCAGCCTGAACTGCATAGTGAGACCCTGTCTCAAAAAAAAAAAAATAAATAAATAAATAAATAAATAAATAAAATAAGCAAAACAATATTATAAAAAGGTTATAAGAAATGTGTGTTTAGATGAGTACTTACCTAGAAAACTGAAGATGGTTTTAAAACATAACTTGTGAAACATTATGTGCTATATGCCTCATTAGAAAGTTAATAAATTCAGTGAAAGCTCAGTGTAGCAAACAGCTATGGCCAAACTCTCTGAAAGAAAAAAACTATCATTTACTTTACTGTAGTTACAAAGAATATCCATGAAAAAACTATGCAAGTGAGGAAAAAATTGAATATGCCAAAGGGATTCCAAAGTCAAAGAAAATAGGATTTGTTATCTCTTCACATATAAAGCTGATATTCATTTAGGCCATCAGTGAAAGCCCTGATTAATATGGAAGAAAAGAAAATGAGGCAAAGCTAATTATAATCTCATTACTTGCTTTGAATATTACTGAAAATAATAGAGAAAATTCTCATTTATAAAACTACCACTGAAGTAAATTGTAAAACAAAATAATTGTTCCAGATGCTGCCAAAGAGAAATTTGAAAAAACAAATTCAAATAATTTGCAAAACAACATGCTATGGCAGCAAAGCTTTATAAAAGGCATTCAGCAATGCAAATATGGAAGTAGAAAATTAGCATTTGACATATTTATAAAAAGAGATTCAAAAGAAGCTGGGTGGACAAATGTGAGTCTTCTAACTATGGTAGGACTGGAACTCAAATGTCAGAGTCATGTGGTTTACATGGCTCCTCTCCAAAGTCCAGTGATGCCCATGGAATGCTTTGAGGATGCTGTGTGGTGTTAGCTGGTGATTCAGCCATGAGGACTGCGCCCTCAGCAACAGGATGGGGCTTCTCTAAAGAAGCCTTGCTCCACCTCTGGTGAACTTGGGCTCTGGCCTTCTACCATGTGAAGGTGCAGTTTGAAGCCACCCCAAGATGCTAGATTCTATGCTTAGGTCTGCAATGTCTCCTAAAGGCCTGTTATTCATAGTTTGATTCCTAGCTTGGAACTACAGAGATGTAGATGAAGCCAGAGACAAGGTCTAGTGGATTACCGAGGGGGCCTGTGGGACCCTGCTACTCTTTCCTTTCCTTGCCTCTGAGCCATGAGGGCACAGCCTGCTCATGATGTGCTGACTCCACGAGAGGCATAAATATGTAGTGCAACTGATGGGTCATGTCTGCTTACATCTATAAGGCAAAAGAAACCCTCGTCTTCATCAACTGATAAAGGAAAAAGTATGAAAAATATTAATATGTACATTTTTACAGGAATTAAGGCTCTGACACAGTTTCAGGCCATTTGTTCATTTTTATTGTCCAATAATGGGTCAATCACTATTTATTACTCTATGTTTTTAATAGATTAAACTTTATTTATCTATATTATGGCCGTCTCAGCCTGCCCTGGGGTCAGAGCTGGCATAACATGTGGCGCCAGGGATCAAACCACAGTCCCTGTGGTTGCCTACCTTGCCTAAATAGGCACTTTAGACTGCTGAGCTACCTCTCTGGCCCCTATTACTCTATTTTTTACTATTAAATTAACTCTCTACATATGGAAAAGACATGTTGAAAAAGAAAGTGAGACTCAAATGCAGGGATTAAAGTTTGCCATCATATTTAATACTTTTATGAATTAGAATAAAGCATTTTTCAACAAATTATGAAGTCAATGGGGGTTTTCCCCACATATTTGAGAACTTTAGACAGCCCAGACACAAAATAGATCAGATCAAGGAAGTAGGTAAGTTTTGACCTTGTTACTATGTAGCTCAAAAAGTACTTGGAGAGATAATCCCATTGGATTATGTGAAGAGGCAAAATTATGCCCCAAATTATAGGTATTCACACTGCCAAATCTCACCTTCCACTATTATCTTGCCAATAGTAACAGTCCAAATATATGGGAACAAAAAAGCTGGAAACTATATTTCAATTAGCACTAAATGGCAAAAGATATTGACTAAAAGAAACAGAAGGTCCAGACTGATACCTCAAAAAAGATGGCTGCTTAGGCAGAGTGCTTAGGCAGAGTGCAGTGGCTAGGGTTCGATCCCCAGCGTTCTGTGCCAGCCCTCCCCACAGAACGCACCGAGACAGCGATTGAGATTAGGCATGGTGGCACGCACCTGTAATCCCAGTGCTTGGAAGGCTGAAAACAGGAGAATCACTTTGAGCCTGATCTACTTAGTAAGACCCTGTAGATACTGTAGACCCTTCATAAATGCAGAAAGAAAGAAAGAAAGAAAGAAAGAAAGAAAGAAAGAAAGAAAGAAAGAAAGAAAGAAAGAAAGAAAGAAAGAAAGAAAGTTGACCCTAGTTCTACGAGGTATTGCTTTAGTCCAGTTACTGTATCTAAGAGGACCTCCTACCAACTTCAATAATATTGCAAGTACAGCTATAGTAAGGGTTTAATGTAGTGCTTGTCTCTGACCCTTATGAGAAATGGAATTTGTTCATAAAGTTCACAGAAACACCATTAAGGAGATGCAAAATGCAAAAAAGGCTGTTTTGTGATGACTTTTACCAAGACATGGCTGCATGCTTTAGATCTCAGGGAGACAGATGTTACTTGCTTCTGCCTTCCTAAGAACAGATGCTGCACTACAGTTATGACACAGTGGGAGTCTGAACATGATCCTTTATGTTGAAGCATCACTGTCTTTGGCTGAAGGATTCAATAAACAAATGCTGAACTATACATAATTCATTGAAATTCAACACTTACAATTTTTTCCTCAAAGATATATCTAAAATACTTGCAAACATATTTTTGATGGTCATAATTTTTACAGATACCTTTACAGATTTATCCAAGTCTTCATTTTTAAGTAAATTTTTTAATGATAAATCTTTTTTTATGACTTTGAGCAGGTATTTCTAAATATTTTTGCTCAAGCCATTAAAACTGTTTTTAAAATCATGTAAATAATTATAACCTAGAAAACAGAAACAAATTCCTGGACACATACAGTTTAACAAGATTAAACCATGAAGAAACAATATATCTAATTAAATGAACAGTAAAAAGACTAAATCAATAATAAAAGATGTTTCATTATAGGAAAACCTAGATTCTTATGATAAATTCTAAAAAATATTTGAAGATTACTACAACCAACTTTCCTGAAACCATTCAAAAAACTAAAGAGGAGAGAATATTTCCTACAGAGTTAGCATTACTCTGATACCAAAGTCAGAAATACAGAGAAAGAGAAAGAGAGAATAAGAGAGACAGACAAACAGCCCAATACATGTGATAGATGTGACATTTAAGTTCTCAAAAAGATATTTGCAAGTCAATAAATGTACAAATATAGAACAGCAAAGCAATTGATATCTCTTACTTGAAATGAAACATGATCAAATATATATGTTTATATACATTATATATATACTGGCCAGCTCAGCCTGCCCTGGGGGCAGGGCTAGAACAGCATGTGGTGCTGGGGATTGAATCACGGTCCCTGTAGTGGCCTAAGTTTGCCTAAGCAAGCACTTTAGACTACTGAGGCATCTCAGCAGCCCCTGATCAAATGTATTTAGTGTATCTGTAGAATTAATTTTTCTTGCTATATTAAAAATAAGAATTTTGAAAAGTGAAAATAAAAAATTTTTAAAGATCAATTTTGTGTTAATAAATATTAGGGTTAAATTTCATGACACACGTGTCTATCTACTTGTCTATCTATCTATCTGTCTATCTAATTATATCTCTATATAATATCTAGTATACTTTTTGTTGTGACAAAATAAAAATATACATTTCTTAGAATTACCATCAGCACACGTACCCAAAAAAATGACCATTTCTTTAAAAAGTAATAAAATATTTTGGATTATATTTCACTACATTCTATTATGGGTTTGATGTATTTAAATTAAATTTTTATATCCTTAAATACTGTTTTACAGTTAAATAGCTTACTTAGTAACCCACATAAAATAAATTGCACCTATTTAGGGTTTACATTGTGATAGTTTTATATGTGACATAAAAAGTAATGTGATCAAAACAGTACTTCCTTCTTTTTCAGTTTATATTACTTCTTTTTGTTGCAAATTTTCAAATTTCTCTTTCCTAGTTCTTTAGAAAGCTGTCAACTTTAGCCCAATTTTGTATTGCAAATGCAATGTACAGTGCTAGCTGAACAAGACTTTTGTGATTTTGGGAGACACAATCTAGACATAAAAGAGCTTTCCTTTGGTGTTGGTTCACTGCTTGGGCCTACAAAAGTTTCGCTAAGCAGCATACTTTAGTTTTGACATTTGTGATTGTATCATGTATAATAGCATATTTCTAAGCATAATAAAACTGAATTTTACAATTCATATTATATTTCTAATGAACAAGTATGACTTCATATAATTTAATGTAATGAAATAAAAATTTCTGTGCCCACGGGAAAAAAAAAAAGATATTTTCAAGTCAAATTCAATATCAGTAAAATAAAATAACATCATGACCAAATGAAAATTTTACAGCAGGGAAAAATAAACATGAAAGCAAAATTCCTATCTGAATAATTAATTAGAAACATCAAGAAATAAAACAGGAAAAAGCTGTAATTTTAGAGAATAAATAAAAAGAACCAAAATCATCTTATGAAAGTTTATAGTTAAGGGCCGGGGAGATTAGCTCCATGGCATGAGTGCCTAACTGGCAAGTGCAAAGCCATGAACTTGAACCCTGGTCCCACAAAAAAAAATTATAAAATGTTTAAAAAATATATTTTGGAAAACTGAGTTCTAAATATACCAATCAAAAAAGACTTCAAGCCTAAGAAAATGACACAGAAAGATTAACACCATAAAGGTGTTTGTTTGTTTGTTTGGTATTTTTGAGATAGGGACTTGCTATGCAGTTCAGGCTGGCCTTGATTTCACTTTTGTAGCCCAGGCTGGTCTCAAAATCACATCAATCCTCCTGCCTCAGCCTCCCCAGTGCTGCGATTATAGACATGCACCACCAGCTATATCTTGATTGCTGTTAAATTGAAAGGAAAAACTATTCAGGTCACCTTGGAGGGAGAAGAAAAATTGCTTACAAGGGACAAAATATCAAACAGACTTAGAATTTCTTCATGACATATAGAATCCAAAGAAAATGAAAATATTTTGTCAAGACAAAGAAAACCTTAGTCAAAATCTTTATCGTCACTTGGAAATGAGTGAAGAGGCTAATAAATTTCCTCAGCTATGGAGTGTATTTATTTTTTAAATGTATTTAGTACAGTGTCTACAGGGTCTCACTGCACAGCTTGGACTCAGTGATCCTCCTGTGTTCAGCCTCCCAAGTGCTGGGATTACAGGTGGGCGCCACCATGCCAATCTCAGTCTATATCAGTAACCCTAGGAGTGGGGCTGGAACAGCATGCAGTGGATCCAACTCTGGTCTCTGCATCTGCCTAATCAGGCACTTTAATTTGCTGAGCTATCTGGCCAGCTCTCAAATATGGCAATTTTCAGGAAACATCAGACTTCTAAAAAATATCTACAGTGAAACTGAGCCACTTGAAAACAAAAGAAGAAATCATGCTAAAAGACCAAATGGAAAACATTGAATTTTTATTTTTTGAATCACTCTGTGGAAATAAGTGTGTAATATATGTTAAGAATTTAGTGTAAGTTTATTAATACTTCAATTCTGAGGCTAGGGAAAGAATGAAAGTATAAATACTTGAAAGTACCTTACCGTTTTTCATCTGCTTTTATCTTTAAGAATCCAATAGAAACATTAAAATTGGGTAGTGAAGAGAAAATTGTATGTGTTGCTTAGAACTATAATTAGATGATATGAAAGAATAAGCCAATATGTGAGCCAGAAGTAGAAAAGGAAACTGAAAAGTGCAGCTTAATAATTTTCTCTTTATTCCCAAAAGGCAGCAGTAGAACCCATCTACAGCCAGTATAGCAACAAAAGAAGTTAGGCATTTTGAAAATGGCATAAAAGGCTCCACTAGAAGAATCGAAAGCAAATTACACATTTTTCAAATTACCACAGGAAAACCATTCATACAACTACAATACCACAAATTAAGCAATTAAAGTAATGTTCAGACAAGTACATAGAGTGTTCCGGAAAGAATAAAAATGTTATTAATAGCGACTTCTTTGAAGAACATATGATGGAAAGTAAATGGAAGGGCAAAATAGAAAATCTTATAGGTTTATTTCAAATTTTCCAGCTATCTTATGTTTATTCACATAAATACATATATATTAACAAAATATTAATATAGTATATAATAATCATAAAAGAAAATTAATTTTAAGGTGTAGTGGTTTAAAAACTATGCCAAATTTATTTATTTATTTATTTATTTATTTACTTACTTACTTACTTACTTACTTACTTACTTACTTACTTATTTTCTATTATGGCCGGCTCAGCCTGCCTGGGGGCTGGTGCAGTATGTGGTGCGGGGAATGAACTGCGATCCCTGAAGTTGCCTAAGCTTTCCTAAGCAATTGTTTTAGACTGCTGAACCATCTTGCCAGCCCCCTATGCCAACTTTCATATTACACTAAATACTTAAAATTTGCATGATCCTATATTATAAGGTTCACAATCTATGTGAAACTTATTAATAATCTTTAACTAAAGTTATAAGTTAACATACACAAAATGGGCACTGAAAAAGAGGAGGAAAAGCCCAACACAACGAGTATTTCACTCCCTTTGCTGTTTTTCTTTTAATCTTTTTCTTCTTTTTAAAAGTAAGGTTTTTTCTCCATTAGAAAAGAAAGAAAATATAGCTAACAAAGTTTTGAAAAATTAAGATTGGTTTTGGTCATCCTGTAGACTAGAACGATTTCCTTTATCAAATGGAATTTTAAAGAAGCTAAGTAAACAAACCAATCTGTTAGCAGGAAACAGAAGATGAAAGATTATTGGACATGAGAAAGGAACATTTTATACCATATTTTTAAAAATACTGAGTGGCAGCAAGACAGCTAATTATTATGTTTAATTAAAAACATAACAGGATATTTATAGGAAATTTTTGTGATAAATCAAACTTTCACAGTTCAGTAATGGATATGATTAGAAAAAATTCATGTAGAGAGATGATGCTTACATGTTTTATTGTATCGTCTATCTCTCATCTCAAGAACTCAATTTTGTTTATTTTTATTTATTAAAGAGAATAAAAAAAGAGAATAAAATCAGAATTAAAACCAAAATTGCAACTGATACAAAATTTCTCCCACAAAGCAATAGAAATTTCATAGTATTTACTACAATACATATTGTTCTTTCAGTTATTCATATTTTCAGATATATGCATTTAAAATTGGAATGAGAAAAAAGAAATGTATAGGAAACTAAAAAATAAAAAGTACAAATAACTGAAAAAAGGGAAAAAATTAAGTGCTATCTGCTCATTTTCAGAGATCAGCAGAAACGGACAGCACAGTTGTCCCAACATTCCTGCTTACATACATAGGTAAATCTCCTTTCCCCACTCCCTCTCCCGTCCTTCTTCTCAACTCAGTAACTCTTTCCTTTTGAATACATTCATTCCCTTTACTTGTATCTATTCTACCATTCAGATTACATATTTTTTTCTCTCAAGTTCCCATACTAAAGAGATAAGACAATGTTTGGTCACGCAGGTCTGATTTATTTCATTTAAGGGTATGTTCTCTAATTGCATCCATTTATCAACAAAAGACTCAGATCCTGCTTTATAGGTGAATAAAACTCCATTAAGTAAAAATACCACATCTTCTTTATCCACTCTTCCGATGATGGGCATCTAGGTTGTTTACAGGACTTAGCTATGACAAACTGTGCTGTTACAAACAGGGATGCACATATATCACTGTGGTCTGAGGTTTTTCAGATCATCTGGAAAAATTCCCAGGAGGGGAATAGCTCAGTTGAATGGGACTTCTGATCTTAGTGTTCTGAGGAATCTCCACACTGATAGTCAGAGTGTTTGCACCAGTGTAAATTCCTACCAACAATGGAGAAGGTTTCATTTTTCTCCACAGCCACTCCAGCATTTGTTATTCACTGACTTCTCGTTATTACCTATTCTTTCTGGGGTGAGATGGAATCTCAGTGTTGTTTTCATTTGCATTTCTCAAATGATTAATGACATTAAACGTATTTTCATATATTTACCTGCTATTTGTATTTCTTCCTCTGAGAAGTGTGTATTCATCTCAGATGTCCATTTTTGGATCAGGTTTTGAAATTGGGGAGCCTGGCTGGTTTAATTCTTTATATGTTCTGGAAGACTTTGGTCAGAGGGATAGTGCTCTAGAATATTTTCCCATTTTGTGGATTTTCTTTTTGCTGTGCCGGAGATTTGCTTTGAAGTGCAAAGCAAATAAGTGAATTTAAAAATAAGCAAAGTTATTTTTAAAATAACTTTTAAAAAAGATAAGATCCCAGTTGCTAATTCTTTGAACGATTTCCCATACATTTTGGGTTTTGTTCATGAACTCTCTATCTAGCCTTATGTCTTTAAAAATTTTACCTACATTTCCCTAAGAAATAGTATTTCTGTCTTAACATTGAAATCTTTGACGCATTTTAGTTGTGTGCATGATGAGAGGCATGGTTCTAGTCTTAGCCTTTAGCATGTGGAAAGCCAGTTTTTCTAGCACTATTTATTACAGAGTCAATCGTTCTTTCAGTGAGTATGTTTGGTCCCTTAATGAAAGATATGGTGGCTGAGTATGTTTGCAACTGTGTCTGCATGTTTTAATGTGTTCCACTGATCCTTAGGTCTGTCTCTATACAAGTACCGTGATTTATCACAGTAGTTTTATAGTTTAATTTCAGGGAAGATGTTGTGATATTCCCTGCCTTTCCTTTGTTTCTCAGGATTACTTTTGATATTCCAGATCTCTTCTGGTTCCAAATGAATTTGAGGAAATTTTTCTCTACCTCAGTATGGTATAATAATGGTATTTTAATTGGGGTAACAATTTTGAGAATATGGCTATTTTTAAAACATTATGTTTTTCCTTATCAGGAACATAGAATGTTTATCCATTTTTCCAAATCCTCATGTTTTTTTTTCTCAGAATACCATAATTTTCCCTCTAAAAATCTTTTATATCCTTTGTAAGATTGCTTCCTAGGTTTTGTTGTTGTTGTTGTTGTTGTTGTTGTTGTTGTTGTTGTTGTTGTTGTTATGAAGGTGTAGTTTCCCTGGTTTCCCTTTCTGTGCATTCATTCTTTGTGTACAAAATGCTACTGATTTTTGTGTGTTGTCTTTGTATCCTGCTATATTGCTGAATTTGGTGATTAAACCTACAAGACTATTGTTAGAGTTTTGGGGGTCCTCTGTGCAGAGTATCATGTCAACTGAAAATAAAGATAATTTCATTCCTTCTTTTCCAATCTTTATTCTTTTATTTCTCTCTCTTGTCTAACTGATCTGGCTAACATTTCCAGAACTATATTAAATAGGAATGGAGACAGTAGACAGCCTTGTCTTCTTCTTGATATTAAAGTGAAGACCTTCTGTTTTTGCTTATTTAGTATGATATTGACGGTTGGTTGTTTCTCATAGATGGATTTTATCATGATGAGTTATAGACTATTTTGATTCTCCGTGAGGATTTTTCTTATCATGAATTAATGTTGGACTTTGTCAAAAACTTTTCTGCATTTATTGAGAAGATCATGTGCTTTTGTTCTTGATCTATAGGTGTGGTATATTACTTCTATGGGTTTGTGTATATTGAACTATCCCTGCATTCCTGGAATGAACCCCATTTTGTTCATGATGTATAATCTTCTTGATTTGCTGCATTCTCTTTGCGAGTATCTCATTCAGGAATTTTATTCTATATTCATTACACAAGTTACATATAGTCCTCTTTTTTAGTTGAATTTTTCTCTCATTTTGGAATCAGAGTAATACTTGCCTCCAGGAATTAGTATGAGAGACTGCTTCTGTTGAAATTTCATTGAAGAGTTTGAGAAAAGTTGGCATTAGATCTTCTCAAAATACCTTGTAAAATTCTGCTGTGAATCCATTGAGATATGGGCTTTTCTTTGTAGATTTTTTATTATATTTTTATTTCATTTCTCATTATTGGATTATTCAGAGTTTGTATATCTTCTTTTTTTTACTTTATTTTTATTGCGTTAAATAAGAAATAACAATGTGACAGTTCCTAAACAGGTTAATAGTACATTTCCAGTATTTGATAAAATGTATATTGTTGTCCTCCTAGTCGTTATACAGAGCACAGAGTGTAGACATTATAATTTTTCTAATCATTATTGGTACAAAAATTTCTTCTCATTAAACTAAGAGAGGCGTCTGACTCCCACTTTCACAGCCAATGCAGTACACTGAGCTCCACAGAGACAGCGCCTGGGCAAGTGAGAGCTGGATGGGCACCGGGCGACTCTGTACCTTGCTGAGGCATGTAAACATGGGTAAAGGAGATCCTGAGAAGCCGAGAGGCAAGATGTCATCCTATGCATTCTTTGTGCAAACTTGCTGAGAGGAGCACAAGAAGAAGCATCCAGATGCTTCTGTTAACTTCTCAGAGTTTTCTAAGAAGTGCTCAGAGAGATGGAAGACCATGTCTGCTAAAGAAAAAGGAAAATTTGAAGATATGGCAAAGGTAGACAACGCTCATTATGACAGAGAAATGAAAACTTATATTCCTCCTAAAGGAGAAACGAAAAAGAAATTCAAGGATACCAATTCGCCCAAGAGGCCTCTTTCGGCCTTCTTCTTGTTCTGTTCCGAGTATTGCCCAAAAATTAAAGGAGAACATCCTGGCCTCTTCATTGGTGATGTTGCAAAGAAACTTGGAGAAACTGCAACAGATGACAAGCAGCCATATGAGAAGAAGGCTGCTAAGCTGAAGGAAAACTATGAAAAGGACATGGCTGCCTACCAGGCTAAAGGAAAACCTGATGCAGCAAAAAAGGGAGTCGTCAAGGCTGAAAAATGCAAAGAAGAGAAGGAAGAGGAGGAGGATGAGGAAGATGAGGATGAAGAGGAGGAAGAAGATTAAGAGGATGGATAAAGAGGATGAAGAAGAGGATGATGATGAATAAGTTCTAGCGCAGTGTTTTTCTTGTCTATAAACCATTTAACCCTCCTGTACACAACTCACTCCTTTTGACGAAAAATAATTGAAATGTAAGGCTCTGTAAGATTTGTTTTTAAACTGTACAGTGTCTTTTTTTTTGTATAGTTAACACTACCGAATCTGTCTTTAGATAGCCCTTTCCTGGTGGTATTTTCAATAGCCACTAACCTTGCCTGGTACAGTATAGGGGTTATAAATTGGCATGGAAATTTAAAGCAGGTTCTTGTTGGTGCATGGCACAAATTAGTTATATATGGGGACAGGAGTTTTTCATCTTCAGTTGTCTTGATGCAGCTTATATGAAATAATTGTTGTTCTGTTAACTGAATACCACTCTGTAATTGCAAAAAGTTGCAACTGTTTTGTTGACATTCTAATGCTTCTGAGTAAATACAATTTTTTATTAAAAAGATTTTAAAAACTAAGAGAAAGTAGTTGTATACATAATCCAATGTTCAATAGTCACAGTGGGTTATTGTCGAAACTGGCAATGATGGAAGCTGTTGATTTAAGCATTCTACAGCTCAGCATACTAATCTAGCTTTACGTTTTATGCCTCATGGTTAAACTTTTCTGCTGGGTGGTCAAAAGCAAGTTAAAGCAAGACCTGTATAACAAAACATGTATTTTTTGTATCTTCCAAAGTCAGTCAAATCCCCTCAGGATTTACTTTGAAACCATGTACAGTGCTTTGTAGAACTGTTGTCAGGGTCACCCATCTGGATGAGTCACGGCCATTGCTTGACCAATTTGCTCTCTGTGAAAGTCTGAGAGAATGTTTTCTCTCTAGGTAACTCTCCTTAGGTATACTGTATATCTTCAATCCCTTTCCTCTGTAGCCCCATAATCTCCTTGACCAGAAAATTTGGGACACCCCTGAGTTATAGGATGTTATAGCACAGCTTCTCTTATGTCCTGAGTCCTCACTGACCTTGAAGGGCTAACGACAAAATATTGGCTATCCTTGTGGCCCTTCTTCTCCTCCAATTTTTGGTCTTTAAACTTATGCTCTTAACCCTCCAGAAGAAAAGTTTAATGATACTATTACTCTATAACATAAGTACTTGAGCTTCACATCAATGTCTTTCTGAGTATCAAACCACTTAGACTTAACTTTGAATTTGTATTATCTATCAATCATTGATATTCTAATAAATCTCTGTAGAATATGATAAAAGCAGTTACACATTTTTACACAGGAATTTAGAAATCTAGGCATATACAAAATTGTAGCCTGTTAATCCTTTGATAGTTTTCCAAGTCTCTTACTCTCATTTAATACCATTTTTACTTTCTGGTAAGCCAACGATTTACTTGAGAGAGCATATAGCAGTAACTAAAATTACATTAGAAGCAGCACACATCTAAAAGACCAGAATGACAGGCATTCTAAGCATAGTTTTAGTGTTACACATTGGTATCTTCAGTGTGATAAATGTTTTGGAGTTTCTTAGGACTGTTATCTAGTTCATCCTGTGGAACATTATCTAATTTATCATATATCTTCTTGACTTAGCTTTGGCATTTCACATATACCTAGGAAATTGTCCATTTCCTCTACATTTTTCAATCTGTGATAGTAGATATTTTGGAAGTGGATATTGATGATATTCTGAATTTCTCTAGGGTCTGTAGTAATTTTGCCCTTTTCATTCTTTATTGTATAGATTTTAGGATTTTTTTTTCCTTCCTTTCTTTCTTTTTGTTAATTAGGTCAACCAGGAGTTTATCTATTGCACTTATTCCTTCTAAGAGCCAACTCTTTGATTCATTTATTCTTTGTATCATTACCTTTATCCCCAATACATTAATTTCTGCTCAAGTCTCTATAATTTCTTGCCTTCTTTGGGCTTTGGGCTGGACTTGGTCTTCTTTTTCAAGGATCTTTAAGTGGAACATAAGACCATTTATTTGGGCTAGTTCTGTTTTTTAATGTGCAAATTTATTGCTATAAATTTTCCTGTTAAGGTATTTTCCTTACGTCCCACAGGTTTTGACATGTTATATCTGCATTTTCATTTGACTGTAAATGTTTTTTAATCTCTTGTTTCATTTCATCTGTGACCTACTGGTTGTTTAGGAGATTGTTATTTAATACTCACACATTTATGGTATTTTTGTAGTTTCTTTCATCACTAATTTCTAGTTTTATTGGCATGTGATCACCAATAAAGATAGTATTTATGGAATAATTTCAGTTACTTTGCACATACTTAAGAGTGCTCTGAGTACTAGTGTATGGTCTATTTTGGAGGATGTCCTGTGTTCAGCTGAGAATAATGTGTATTCTGTTGTTACTGGGTGAAATGCTCTAGAAAGATCTACCAAATCCATTTCTTCATAAGTTTGGCTTACTTGTGTTATTTGTTTGCTAATTTTTTGCCTAGTTCATCTATCTCTTTGTCACAGTGGCATGTTAAAGTCCCCCATCACTGTTGTATTATTGATTAGTTGATTTTTCATGTCTGTCAAAATTTTTCTTACGTATGTAGGTGCTCCTATGAATATATATATAAAATCTTTTTCTCTTGCAGTGTTGCAGTGTTCCCTTAACAAGTATGTATGACCTTCTTTATTTCCTTGAATGATTTTTTTGGTTTGAAGTTGATATTGTCAACAACCAGGATAGCTAACTCCATTTTTTTTCTGATTTCCTGTGGCATGGAAAATTGTTTACCATCCTTTTACTTTTAGTCTATGAATTTACCTTTGAGTTAAATGCGTTTCTTGGATGCAGCATATTGTTGGATTTTGTTTCTTAATCCACTCGGCTAGTGTTTCTTTTGGTTGATGAACTGAGGCTGTCTACACTGATTGTCACAACTAGTACATATTGACTTATCTTGTTCATGCTATTTTTCTGCCATAGGTTCCATACATTTTCCTCTTTTTCATTATTTGCTCTGTTTTGTGGTTTCTTCTGTTGTTCTCGAAGCTGTAACCTCTTTTGTCTCTTTCTAGAATATCTGTCATTACTCTTTGTAGGGTTGGTTTGATGGTCATGAATTTCTTCAATTGTTCTTTGTCAAGGAAGGATCTTATTTCTCCACTGAATTTGATATTTTTACAGATACATCAGTGTGAGTTGGAAGTTGCTTTCTTTCAATTTGTGAAATACTTTACTCAAAAATCTTCTTGATTTGATGCTTTGCAGTGAGAAATCTGCCATAACCCTGATGGGATTTTTATCATAGATGATCTGTTTCTTCTAACAGCTTTTAATATTCTATTCTTTTGCAGCAGTATTCCTGAGATCTTGATTATTATATATCTATTGTTGGTTTATTGTGTGATCTGGATTATGTAGATTTATTGTGATTATGGCTGTATGCCTCATTTAAATGTATGTTAGGTTCTTATGTTTAGAAAATTTTCTGCTTGTACTTCTGCAAATAATCTTTTTATATAATCTATGCTATTTTCTACTGATTTGTTTACATCTATTATTCCTTATTATTTTTCTTTACATTATCATTTATTTATTTATTTATTTGTCTTTTTGAGACAGAGTCTCGCTATGCAGTTGAGGCTGGCCTTGAGCTCACTTTTGTAGACCAGGCTGGTCTCAAATTCGCACCGATCCTCCTGCCTCAGCCTCCCGAGTGCTGGGATTACAGGTGTGAGCCACCACGCCCGGTTTACATTATCTTTTAGCTGCTGAATTGTTATTTCCTGGTTTCTTGTTAGTTTGAAGAGATCTTTCCTTTCACATTCATTAGCTGTGCCCCTTCATTGAGGTCTAAAAGTCTGTCTTCAGTTTCATCCAAGTGATTTTGCCAGATTTCAGTGGAGTTCCTGGATCTCTGTTTGAATCTGTTTCATGTATTGTAATTCTTTCCTGTGTTGTGCATTCAGTGTTTCCATCATTTTCTATTCTCTATTTTTTTTTAATCTATGTCTTCTTTAGCCTTGCTGATCAATTCTTTCACAACTGTTGTCATTACTTTTTGGATCTGAGAGATCATTTCTACCCTTATTTCTTCTCTGAGGAACTTATTTCTTTACTTCAGTTGCTATCATTTCAGAGATTTCAGATGTGCAGTTTCCAAGTTTTTGATTGTTGTTGATTCCTGCATTTGTTCTAGGTAGGCTAGAGGATTGAGATTGCCTTTTGTTCCCGTGTTTTGACATTTTTGATGTTCCCAGTAATCGCCCAGACAGAGTCCCACAAGCCACCCACAGTCCACCAAAGTTCCTAAGTGGCTCTAGAAAAGCTCCGTGTCTGCTTGCACTATGCCCAGAGATTGCAATGCTCCTATATCCTGCAGGCCACTCACAGTCCTCCTACAGTCTTAAAAGTTTGGACTAGCCAGGCATGGTGGCTCACGCCTGTAATCCCAGCACTCGGGAGGCTGAGGCAGGAGGATTAGTGCGAGTTCGAGACCAGCCTGGGCTACAAAAGTGAGCTCATGACCAGCCTGAACTGCATAGTGAGACCCTGTCTCAAAAAGACAAAAAAAAAAAAAAAAAATGTTTGGACTGACACCAGTAGAAGCTCCACACCTGTGCAATGGGGGACTAAGGAAGGTCATAGCTTACCAGACACCCTCAGGCTGCCCAGCCTCTTCCAAAGTTCTTTTTTAAAAATTCTTAATATTTATTGAATTCATAAAAAGGCATCAAAATTTTTCAATGTTGACTTGTTTAAATGGTGCCCGGAAATGGTGCCATGAATGTTCCATGCCTGTTCACACTGGGCCTACAGATTGCACCTCTCCTATATCCTGCAGACCACTGAGAGTCCTCTGAAGTTATTAAAAGTTTGGACTGGCACCAGAGCAAGTTTGTTATTTATAATCTCACATGGCTAACATAAATTTCATAATGTAAGAAATTTCAGCCTCACTGACCTATTTATTCCAAACCTGTCATATGGTTGATATTTAACCAATATCAACTTAGTGAAACAGATATTGTAATCACAGCTAGAAGTCAATTATTTGACAATTACTTTATCTCAGCATTGAGTGACCCATCCCAGTGTTGATATAAATTATTTCAATCTATTACATTTTTAATATACTTTATATTTTGACCTCAAATTATTTTTTATTACTTTTAATAAGAAATTACAATGTGACAGGTTCAAACATGTTAGTAGAACATTAATAATAATTGATACAATGCATTTTTTGTCCTCATTATAATTATACAGGGCACAGGGTGTAGACATGATAAATTTTCCAATGGCTATTGGTACAATAGCTTTCTTCTCTTTAGTCTAAGAGAAGGTAGTTGTGTACATTGTCAATTGTTCCATAATTGCAGTGTGCTACTGGTGAAACTGGCAATGTTGGAAACTGTTGATTTCAGCCTTTTACACCTCAGCATACTAAACTACCCTTAAGTTTTATGCATCGTGTTTAAGCTTTTCTGCTGGGTGGTCAAGGGCAAGTTAAAGCAAGACCTGTATAACAAAACATGTATTTTTTGTATCTTCCAAAGTCAGTCAAATCCCCTCAGGATTTACTTTGGAACCATGTACAGTGCTTTGTAGAACTGTTGTCAGTGTCAGCCATGTGGATGAGTCACGGCCATTGCTTGACCAGTTTGCTCTCTGTGAAAGCCAGAGAGAATGTTTTCTCTCTAGGTAACTCTCCTTAGGCACACTACTTACCTTCAATCTCTTTACTCTGTGGTCCCTTGATCTCCTTGAATAGAAAATTTGGGAAACCACTGAATTATAGGATATTACAGCACAGGTTCTGTTCTGTCCTGAGTCCTCACTGATCTTGAAGGGCTAGGGCCAAATTAGTCTAATGTTTTCAAGGGAAAAAGTAAGCTTTACAAGTTTAGTCTTGCCACAACTTTTACCACATTGCCTTTTACATAACAAGATGAATAAACTAAAGAAAACTAATTTTAATTTTAATTTTTTCTGGAATTCCAGCTTCCAATACCAGCCATTTAAACAATGTAGCTAATAAATTAAAACCAAATGAACAACAACTAAGAAGACAAAAACTTCTCCCTTCATTCTAAATAATTTTAATTTTTAATTTCTTATGTATTAGATCCTTTGTTTATTTTCTGAACTTCAAATTTTTCCTATTCTCTATTTTTGCTCTCCTTTCCACTCCTCATGGCAACCCTTTTAATGTATTTCATTTCTATATCTTCATATTTTTGTGTTTCTTTTTATAAAATGTGTGGTTTGGGGAATGTTTATTTTCATCTTACATCAACCATTCTGCACTCACACACCTTGCTCTGTTATCTTTATTTCTCTCCATTATGTTTTTAAAGTCTGCCTATTTTGATTTTCACACTGCTAGTCAATGTTATCACTGTATTTGTTTCTTGACCTGTTTGCTTTTCAGCTAATGATGGTGGATAATAACTCTTCAGCTTGTTTTTCCTGTGATTATGAAGATGACCTACAAAGTACGTGTGAAAATGTTCAGAAAGCATCAAAGAGTTCACTGCACAAGAAAAGTAGTAATGCACAGGACAGTGTAATGATAGAAAGGATAACAAATTTTAGTATGCAGGAGGCAGAGGACAGGGATGCTGCATTATCATGTTCAAAAAGGACTTGAGCCTTGCTGATTCTGAAAATTACAGGGAACTGGCCATATGCTAAAGATAATCATGCAAGTATTAGGAATCAGATTGCAAATGTACTTAGTCAAATTGTCTTCCCTTATGCAGAACACTAGTGGTCATCAGTGTTTGAGCTTATAAATAGAATCATCCTGCCTACATTTTTGAATAGTAGCTTCTACTTTTCACTGAGGTATAAGAAACTTCCAGTGTCATTTATTGTAACTCACTTTTACCATTGTTCTGCAACCACCATGTGTGTGCATGCAGTACAATTTATTAGTCATTCTGTTAAGAGAAGTATTTTTGCTCTTAGCTTTGGCGGTTACAAAAAATACCACAGTGCATATTATCTGCTATTTTCCTGGAACCCATGTAGAGTTTCATACTATATTCCAAGGCCTTTAATTCTAGGCCATAAGACATGTGAATCAACAACTTTAATAAATACTGGCAGGCAATTTTCCAAAGTGTTTGAGTTACCAGACCCATGTCCCCCTCTTGGCCAACCAACAGGCCAATTAATTGGAGACAGTAGGAGTTGAGTGAGGAAAGCCACTTTATCTGCAAAGCTGTCTAGTAGAGAAGATGGAAGGCTCTCATCACAAGGCTGTCTTGCTGGGAAGCTGACTTAGGAGTGCTTTGTACAGGCAGATAATGGGCATTCTCAGAATGAGGTGCTTCCCCATAGCAAGTGTGGGTTGATCTCAAGTTGGATATTGCTTTCTCACAACGGGTACAAATCTGATAATAACTGCATAGTTATGAGATGCTTTTTAGCTCTACTAATTTCAGAAACAATAGCTACTAATTCCTTGGTCTATTCTTGCCACTGATTAGCTTCCCCACAGGTAGTTCTCGATATTATATAATGGGTAGGTTAGAACAAGCTGCCTGGAGCCTTTATGCAGACTGCTGAATTCATGGTAATAAAAGAAACATACTTCATCCAAGCATTGTGTAAGGTAAAGGTCAAGCGAGGCTAAGAGTCAAGTGAGATCTGGTCCCAATTTTCAGCTTGACCTGTATCAATTTTTGTTTCCACTAGCAATGTGTGAGACTCCCTTCTGCTGCACAAGCTCACGTGCTCTGCATATTATTTATTCTTTCATCTTATATGAATGGGCTATGTTTTCCTCTTGTAAAACTATGTTTTTAATTCTGACCCTTTGGTCACAATTCCTCCCCAAAATATCTCTTGTGAATCACTAACTATTATCTTTTCTAAGGTACCACTCTCATAGAGCTGTTTCCTGCTATTATCTGCCAACTGACAACAGTGTATCTGCTACAGGAATGTGTTATGGCATGATTTTTGGGCAGTACATTAGTACTACTGACTTCTAGTATCTGATGCTTTTTTAATGTGAGAGTCCAGTGCACTGTGTGATGAAGAGAAACATGTCTGACTCCACCTACTAGGAAATAGTAACACTTTTCTTCAATTATAAAACTATATATTTCCCTCTAAGCATTGTTAAATGCCTCTATAACAGCAAAACCGACTCCAACAGAGCGCTACAGTGTGGCAGCATCATCCTGAGCCCTGATTATAGAATTCAATCTAAAATAATAGAACAGTCAATGATTTGAAAAACATCACAGCCACTAAAAACAAGTAAACAAAATTCTTGCATACAAACTCGATATTTTGAAGTGTTGTGTACTTTTAAAAAGAGAAATGTTATAGAAAATGAAAAGAAACAATTTGAGGAAGTTGTACAACAAAATTCATAGGTGTACTAAAATAATATACTGTGAGCAAGAAGAATCTATTTCAGGAATTCAAGGCTGATTCCATATTTGAAAATAAAAGCAATCCACCATAGTGCATCAGGAAAAAAATAACATGAGCATATCAGTCTGTGGAACAAAACACTGTGAAGTTTTAACATCCATTCATGATGAAAACTCATAGGAAAATAGATACAAAAGGGAATTTCTCAAGTTGATGATACATATTGACAAAGAAAATTGCGGCAAGTATTACAACTAATGTTACACCATTTTAAAGAAAATCTGTAGACAAATAAATTTCACAGAGTTTATCTGAATAAAGAATTATTGATTAGAATGTTTTCAAAACCAGAGGTGGGCTGTGACCCTTCATGGACTGATGGCACAAGTAGAGCAAGTAATTACTTGACTGGCAATAGCTGAGCAGTCGTTTTATTTGAATATTGTGTGATAGGAGGTCTCTAGTTTGGGAAGGAAGCTTAGTGGGTTGAAGTGAACTTATGTGGGGTCTATCATGACCATATGCTGCCACAGATCTTAATGAAGTTTCTTCTTATACATAGATTAAAAAGGCTGGTATTGAAATAGAAGTTATTTGTGTAAACTCTATTTTATTCTAAAGCTGGTCTAAGGAGTGTATTTTGTGGGTATTCAGGTAGTGATGATAGTGGTGATAATGATAATGATGATAAGATACTGGTAGTTTTGAAAATCATGACACATTGCAACTATACTTATTAGTTGTAATTCTAATATTTTTTATATCTTAGGTAAACTACACTTTCTACTTCAATGAGTAACTACAATTGAGTTTAAATGAATAGAACTGTATCCTTTCTTTTATGAGAGAATACCTGAGATATAATGACATTTTAAGTTTTACTTGTTAACTTTTCATAAATAACTATACTTGTTTTAGGTTTTCTTCAGCATTAGGAAAATCAAATCTCAGACCAAACCACTCCATCCCAGAATGAACAATACCAACACGGAAGCCCAGCCTCTTAGGACTTTATAATATTGCTTATCTTCTCTCAAGAATTATTTTCTAGGGTCAGCAAGATAGCTCAATGGACTAAGCATCTGCTTAGGCAAGCACAAGGACCTGGGTTCCATCCCCAGCAACACATGCTGCACTGGCCCCACTCCTGGGCACCCTGAACCTGAAAATAAGACCAGGTGTAGTAGCACACACATGTAATCCTGGCACTGGAGAGGCTGAAAACAGGAGGATGACTATTAGTCCAAGCTGTGTAGTGAAAACCTGTACCAAATACATTTTTGCATTTGAAAAAGCATTATTTTCTACTTAATTTGCAATCATGCTTGTAGTATACATCCCCTTCTCAAATAACTTATTCAAATTAAGAAAAGCACATTGGAATACTGATAATCAAGCCCTCTAGGATCACCTTGTACTAGACTTTTGTATGAATTATCTGCTATTTCAATTTCCCTTATCACAAAATGACCTGAACATTTTATCTTTTATTCCCTTGATTTTCTCACAACTCACTGTCTTCTGAAAGTTCTGGCTATTGATTAACTCTCAGATACTTCTCAATGACTTCTTGGTCTTAGTATCAAAATGTAAGAAGTATGTGCAGATTTCAAGTTCATCTATGTTCTGAAAAAGGAATAAAGGGGCAGGGAAGATAGCTCAGGGACCCAAGTCCCTGCCTGGTAAGTGCAAGTTCCTGAATTAGTTTGATACCCAGTTCCAAAAAGAAATGGGCTTAAAAAATTATGAAACCAATATATAGAACAGTAATACCAAGAAATAAAATACAATAGATGTTCATCTGGGTGCCTTTTATTGGATTTCAATTTTTTTCATGGCTTAGGAAAATAGAAACACAGTCTACAATTTATATGTTCAAAATATGAGTATTGTGTGTGTATATATATATGTATATATATATATGTATATATATATATATATATATGTAACAAATTAATACCAAGAAAAATTGCAAGTGTGTTAATTTACTTTAATTATTGAAACTTGCATTTACAAAAATAATTTATATACTTAATTAAAGCTATCTTGAAGCTGGGCGTGGTGGCTCATGCCTGTAATCCCAGCACTTGGGAGGCTGAGACAGGAGGATCGGTGTGAGTTCGATACCAGCCTGCGCTACAAAAGGGAGCTCAAGACCAGCCTGAACTGCATAGTGAGACCCTGTCTCAAAAAGATAAAAAAAAATAAATAAATAAAAAATAAAAAATAAAGTTATCTTGGTCTTCATAAGACATCATAAGAAATTGATTCCTCAAAAAGCAGATTAAAACAAATGATAAAAAATATTTTCTCTCCCCAGTAATATTAAACTAAAGTGACTAAAGTTCCATTAATGTTACTGTCAGAGTTTGTCAGATTGTTGTGTATAGAGTTTTAAGTTTTAAGGTGAAGAATTGAGAAATAAATTTAAACATCTTTGCTATCAAATAGAAATTGTGTCATTTTCATCTTAATGAAATTAATCACAATGTCATCAATTACCTTCCCTACAAACTTCACAGAAGCACAGTATATTTAAATAGCTTTCCTATCCATAATATGTTTGTTTTATGTTTCCTTTTATCAGTCGTACAAACAGAGAAAGACCTTAAAATTTTAAGTATTACTCTTGGAGCCATTGTTGACAGATATGGGAAATTTACATTCTACAAATTTATAATTAATAGGTATTAGAATCTTCTTGAACAGTAATCTAAAATATTTTATCCCTTTATTCCTTTCAAATATTCAACTGTTATACTTACAGAAATCTTTAAGGTTATTAATTTAGTTTGATAACACAAGTCCATGCTTTTACATTTCCTCTTGCTTCACTGAATGAGCAGTAAATACCATAATACATTCTGATGTTTTATCACTTAGTCTTCTCTTTTGAAAAAAAAAAAAAAAATGTTCTGGTTGAGATGTAGGCTTGGAATGTCCACAGCAGTAGAGAAGATATTTACCATGTTCAGGGTCCTGATTTAATAAACAGCACCAACGCAGGGACGTCATGGAGACCGTCCCCTGTCCTCTCCTGTATGGAAAGGGTACGCTGCACATTCAAACACTGCTCTGTGCGTTAGAACACAGTCAGAGTCTGGTCCTCGCTGTCCCAGCCTCAGTTGAGCAGAAAGTGCAGAGCTTGCACTGCGTGCTGAAAGAGCTGCGCACACCCCTGCTGGCAGTCAGACAACTAAGTGCAGTGTTTTAGTGCCGTCTGGTGTCGGTGCCTAGAAACGCAGTCGGCATAATTCACACCGCGCTTAGCATGAGACATGCGCTGATCTTTCCCTTATCTGCAGTGAGTGTACTTTCATAATTGACCAATATGAATTAATGTAAAAACAGATGAATTTACCACTGAAAGAAAATGAAACCTCAACGCTAGCACTGTAAGCTCTGGATCATTTTATTTCTATTGAATGAGCCTAGTGTTTCTGTGGGGAAAAGATTTTGAACAAATACAGTATAGAGCATACTCCCTCTCTCTCTCTCTCTGAAATTGTTCTAGATAAATAAGTATAGATAAAAACTTCCAATTTATTTGATAGTTCTTTCTTATTTTAGGTTTAAAAAAATAACATTAACCATCTACAATCAAAAGACTAAAGTGACCAGATTTACTTTGTTTATGTTTAAAAACTATTCTTCCATTATGTATTACCTGATTCACAGATAGAAAAGACTCTCAGAAAATTGCTTTAAAAATAAAGCACTGAAATAAAAATAAAATGGCAGTAGTTCAATGTGTCTTTTCACAGAGTTGTTTACTGCCTAATGAACATATTGTCATGAAAAGAGATGAACAGAAACAGCTGGAATCAGGTTAATAATGCTAGCACTAAACAAGCTGAACTTACTTAAAAGAGCAAAGTAAACACATCATAGTCCAGTGAGGACCCATTTAGCAAATGAGTTTTTCCAGTGAGGTAAGAAGTAGCCTTATTAAACCTCTAGAAGGGGGTCAATTACGTACCTTCTTGAACATCTTCAGAATACTAGTCTTATAAAACTTAAAGTCCTGCCCAGGAAAAAAAAAAAAAAAAAACATACAAATTACAAATAAACCACTTGCTCTGGAAAAATATTTTAAAACATTTAAAATGTTCCATAGTGTAAAATTTACCCAGGCCAATATACTACAGGAAAAATACAACTAAAAGTAACAGCATTGTCTAAAATTTGATCATTAATAAGTGTTTAAAAATGGGTTGTTTTAATATCCCTAGGCATTATATCCTATTTCACAAGGCAGTAACTTATCTTCGCTGTGTAAAATAGGCATGACAATGCCTATATTCTAATCACTGTGCTAGGAAAGATCATGCTTAACTCTCTTTGATGTGCAGTTTGAAATTAAATCGAAAATTTAAACTCCAAGGTTAGAAAATACAAGCTTCTGGATTTGGACCCTAAAATGCCACATAAGTTTATCTTTTAAGCAAGTAGACAGCAAAAGACATTAACATTATTTATTGAAAATAGTGTAAACCATAGTTACTTTCATAGCACAAAAGTAACTTTTTCTTACAGCAACCGTGCTTTAATTTATATTCCATTCCAGGATGGTGACCGAGTGGATAGGAACTTTCCAAAGAGCCACAGAAAAAGGAACGAGGCCCTCCAGTCCCCATGCAGGACTCTGTCCTGTGCTCTATGGCCCTCCTCAATATTTCATCTCTGACCAATAGCCAATATTCTTTTCCTTCCTGATCATTGGCACTTTGCACGCATCCACCTAGAGGTCAAGAACCAATGGCTGATGGGCTTTAATGTTAGCACCCTTAGAGCCTACGGCCCTTCCCTAGGGTCCCCAGATGACTCAGCCATCTTTCAGCCCCTCTTCATGGCCATGCCCTTTGATCTCTGCCCTGCCGTCACCTGATGAATGCTACCAGAACCCCCTAAGAGGTCTGCAGGTTCCAAACTCAGACCCCTTTTCCTATCTCAGAAATTTCTAAACCCTGTGTAGGCACAAGAAAGTTTTAGAAGAATAAGCAAAATAGAACACCATTTCAACCTGTTTTTTGTTTTTTACACAAATACATTGCTACTACTTTCACCTACTGTGGCTTCCCTACTGCGTGCTGAGAAGCTGTCTCTCCCTAGGTTCTGGAAGGTCAGCCTGAGCACAGCCCCTGTGTAGGCTGTCTGAATTCCCTTTACCCATCTTTCTTTTTTTTTTTTTTTCAAATTTTTTTTTTAATTTTTAATTTTTTTTTTTTTCTTGTTTCAGAACCTTTGTTTATTCACTCATTTTTATGGCCAGCTCAACCCACCCTGACGGCAGGGCTGGCGCAGCATGTGGGGCCGGGGATTGAACCGCGGTCCCTGAAGCCGCCCAAGCTTTCCCAAGCAGGTGCTTTAGACCACTGAGCCATCCCGTCGGGCCCTACTCATCTTTCTTTTCTGTAGAAGATTTCTACATTCTCTAGCTCAAGGATAGAAACTTTGCTTATATTAAAATCTTCTTCTCTAAGATTAAACACATACATACATGCACACACACACAAACTCAAACTATTAACCCTAAAAATAATTTCAAGTCCACAAAGATAAGATTTCAGTGCCCCAAAGGGGAGAAATGCCTAGAGTTACCACTATTCAAGTCAATGTTGGGGCTGGAGAGATAGCTCAGTGGAATAAGTGCTTGCCTGGAAGGCATAAAGTCATGAGTTCGATCCCTGGTATCATCAGAAAATAAATGTAATTCAAGTAAATGTATTGGTTCACTGTCCTACCTATGGGCTAGACATTGTTCCACATAGTGAAAGAGCTGGAAGAAAGACTAAGCTATTTATTCTTGGTATTTGATTTTTATTCTTTAATTTCTCCTTTTAAGTACTTTTTCTGAGTGCCCACACAAGGTTCTTAGTAGACTTCCTTTAAACATTAGATCAACCTCCATTTTGAGGGCTGGTCAAATAGCTAGGGCTGGCCAGATAGCTCAGTGGATTAAAGCACCTGCTTAGGCAAAGTAGGCCAGGGTTCGATTCGTGATTAGCTATGCTGCCCCATGGGGCA
>PVJA010012333.1:7827-52410 GCA_004027025.1 Myocastor coypus
AAAAAAAAAAAAAAAAAAAAAAAAAAAAAAAAAAAAAAAAAAAAAAAAAAAAAAAAAAAAAAAAAAAAAAAAAAAAAAAAAAAAAAAAAAAAAAAAAAAAAAAAAAAAAAAAAAAAAAAAAAAAAACACCTATGGGAAAGAGATCAAATTGTAACAAATGGTACACACAACATCAGGGGAAAAGGAACCCTTCTACATTGCCAGTGGGAATGCAGTCAGTACTGCCACTGCGGAAATCTGTAAGGAGATTCCTCAAAAACTAAAACTAGAAATTTCATTCAAAGCATCCGTTCTAGGTATCTTCCCAAAAGAGTCAAAAACTTCCTGGAGCAATACATATAAACCCATGTTTACAGCATAATTCATAGTATCTGTATCTTGGAAGAGGCCTCTGTGTCCCTCAGCAGATGACTGGCTTAAAGGAAATGTGCTATTTATGCACAACAGTATTATTCTGCTATAAAGAAGAATAAACTTTGCATCATTTATAGAAAAGCGGAGATACCTTGAAAATACAACATTAAGTAAAATCAGACACGCAAACTTGCATGTCACGTGGTTTCTCTTACATGAAAAACACAAGATGGAAATAAAAAGTGAACTCAGAGAGAGAGCAGAGAGTAGGAAGACAGAGCTCTTACAACTGGGAAGGGGACCAAAAGCAGGGGCACGGGCAAAGGTGTGTCACGCACACCACCAACTGCCCCTAAGAACGCAATCACGTGCCGCGGGCACCCGCTGGCCATAAACATGTGCTGGGGAAACCAACGGTGGAACACCGGGTGGCACGGACGGAGGCACAGGGATTGGAGAGTTCCAGATCGGGGACAGGACTGCTGCGAGGGTCATGGCAAGGCTGCAAGAGTGCAGAGGAGAGGGTCGTGCGACACTGCAGGTGCGCGCCGGTCACCGACTTGTGCGTGTATAAGTGAAAATAATGAACTTGATGCTCACACATATTTTTCACGGTAAAAGAAAAATTTTTGCTAAACTTTCCATCTTACCATTTTGTTTCTATTTTGCATTCTCTGGATCTGAATATTTTTTTTTCTCTTTTTCATTATTTTGTATAGCTATTAAGCTGTCTCTAGTTTACACAGGAGGAGCAATGAATCAAAAATGTAATTAATAAAGCTAAGTATCTTTTGGAATTCAAGCAAATATAAAATGAGGATAAACTTCAACTTATGAGTCTAGTACCTTGACTGCGTAAGAACTATGGCTTCATTTGAAAATTTTTCATACATTTGTCATTCATAATAATAATGAAATATGGTTTCTTAACATTAAACTGAGCTGTTGAAAAAGTAAAATGTCACTAAAAGAGAAATAAATCTGAAAATGGCAACAACAGTAGCACTGAAATGGTTATCTCAACCATAGGAAAAAAGCCCACATCTTGTACTGCTGCAGGAGCCCAGGATGGTAGAGCTGCTATGGTGGTAAGTCTGGTCGGTGTCTACTGTAAAGTGCATGTATTCTTTGGTCAGGATGGCTGGACATTTATTTACTTTTATTTATTAGACTTAGTACATCTTCTATTTTAAAAAGTAAAATTAATTAATTTAAATTTAACTTCTAGGAATTTATCTAACCACTCCACTCTAGATGCTTAAAATTATATATATATATATATATATATATATATATATATATATATATATGCATATTCACTATGATTGTGATGGCAATAATACAAACATTAGAATAACATCAGTGTGCCCCAGTATGGTACAATGTACATAACAGTGATTTAAAATGATAACAGTACTTATATAACAATATGAGAGGATCTTTGACTATAACATTAAATGAACACAACCTAGAACAATGTGCAGAATATGCCACCTCCAGGGGGAAAACAGCCGGCTGGGGACACACATCAGCTCCTGTGTCCCCCCCACTCTGGTGTGTCCACAGTACCTCTGGACGAGCATTCAAGAACACAGAACAGCCATTCATTCTAGGGATGAGACACAGGTGGCTGGGCCAGAGGTGGGACACGTGTGCTTTTATGCCCTTTTGTGACTTATGACCTGTGTGTCATCTCTGTGTGTCTGACCTAGCTTTAAAAATTAAGAGTGCTTACTGACTCAGTATATTAAAAAATGAAGATATATGCTTTATTAAGAGGGGACAAAGATCCTTTCTAAAGGTCTTGCTTATTAAAAGATACTGGATGATATTTAGCAAAAGTAAGGTCTACAGTTGGTCAAGACTTCATTTTTCATGGAGGAAAGCTAGTTTTCAGGTCTTCCATACTGGCTGCCTCTCCTCCTCAGGATTCTCAAATCACCTTTTAATGATAAGCAAGCACCAAAGCGGTGAAGGGAAAACATGTCCCTGCCAACCACACTCACCCTCTGTGTTTTCCCAGCTTGCCAGTGCTCTGGGCACCTACCATGATGGTGTGCTCAGGAAACTTGGCTCGGACCAGCTTCACAAACTCCACAAAATGCTCCGAGTATCCATTGGCCACATCCAGGCAGATGAACTTGACCTGCGGCAGGGCCTCTAGAATGCTGCTCATCTTGTCCAGGTCATTCTGTCCACTGCCCGAGCTCACAGCCACGTGCTGCACCAAGACAAAGAGAGACCAGTGTGAAGCAGGAGCGACCCCAGGTGGACCCTGGTTCCCCCCGCCTCAGACTCCTGAGGGGGAGTACAGTGGGCCTGAGTGTCGTCTACGGGAGCTGCGGATGCAAGAGCAGAGGAGAGGAGACCGAATCTGGTCTCTTAACTTCCCCTGTGAAGTTGCATATGACCCTAAACCTGGACTTCAGTTACAAATTCTTTCAAGTGAACAAATTCTTAAGCAGCCCAGAAGCCTGGTCCTCGGCTTCTATGCCGACATCTCAGCCTTCACTGCAGAACTTCAAATCTTGAACCTACTGGTGCATTGGTGCTTCGGCATAGAAACTCCAGGGAGGACAGTAAGAGAGTTGGGAAATTTCCAGAGAAAACGAAGAGAAGTCATTCAACTGAGGCCAAAGCCATGGCCTTCGCCTGATGGCCTCAAGTAGGGAGCAGGCAGAGGAAAGTCCCTAAAATTCCTGTGATAAACTTGCTTCTGTTATCATTGCTGCTTTGGTGGTCATCCTCACAAACTAGATGCCTGGCTTCAGCTGCCAAAGGTCAACCACTATGTGAAAATATTACACAGGAAGCTCTGAAAACGAGACCTTCACAAGTTTTAAATCTTTATTATGGATTATTGTAACTGCTCTGTTTGACTCTACTATTAATCTCTGGCCAGGCCAGGAATAAGGAACCGAAGCTCACGAGTATCACCGCTGTTCTCCCACACCACAGCAGTGTACTGATGGTCTTCCCAGTGCGGGTGAAGGCCTCATCTCTCATTCAATCCCTCATTCACCACAGGCAGAATGAGAACCCCAGGGGTCAACGGGAAGGACACGAAGTCGAGCCCAACTCACAGCGAGTGGTCTGGCCAGGCCAGATGTGGCTCCAGACAGACAGACCTCCCACTAGCCTTGGCCCGCAGCTGTCTACATGCAAAGGAAAGTTGGTGTGTCACATCAGGGCTTTCTGTTGTCCCCGCTGGATAACAACTCTTGATATCTAATGACCTACTGTGTAAGGTCGAAGAGCATGCCTCGGTGATTTTAGTATATTCAGAGTTGTCCCTTTTCAGACTTCCCCAAAGAAGCTCCCATACCTCTTCACCATCATGCTCCAACTCCCTCTTCACTACCCCTCAGGTCCAGGTAATCACCAGTCCATTTTATTACTACAGATTTGCCTACTCTGGGTCATTCGCATAAACAGAAATCATATACCTGGGCCTTTCTGTCTCTTTTTCTTTCACTTAGTAAAATGTTTTCAAAGTTCTTTTTCAATGTAGCATAAATCAGTACTATATCCATTTTCATGGTTGAATAATATTCCACCATAAGGCTACATTTCAGTTTGTGTAATCCAATGAGAGATTGCTGGGTGTTTCCTACCTTGGGGTTCTTATGAACAATGCTGATACGAACATGCACAGGCAGGTTTCTACATGGAGAGGTGTTTTCATTTCTGCTGGATCTGTGTCTAGAAATGGAATCTCTGAGTCACATGATAACTCTTATGTTTAACCCTATGAGGAGCTGCCAGACTGTCTTCCAAAGCAACAGCTCCTCTTCCTGTTCTGGGCATCAGGAGAGGAGGGTGTCCACTTCTCCCTGTCTTAAACAATGCCTCTTGTCTACCTTCCCAACAACAGTGAGCCCAACAGGCTTGCTACTGACTTAATTCAAAAGCAGCTTCTTTCTATCAGCAACCGAGGCTGGGGAAATAGCTCAGTTGAATAAGCACTTGCCTGGCAAACACAAGGACCTGAGTTCAAACCCTGGTTCTAGAAAAAAAAAAAAAAAAAGCAAACAAACAAATAAATAAAAACAATTGAAATTTCTATCAGCAGCTGATACATTCAGACTGGATGCAGCCAGGACACCGGCATCCCCCACAAGCTCTGTCACAGAACCCCTCACCTTTCCAGGGGAAACACACTGACACGAGGTTAAGCTGTAGCGTCTTCATAATATCAGGTGGACTGGACTCCAGCCACAGATCGTGGCAATAGCACAAGAAGCAGACTACCAAGAGCTGTGAGTCTCCCTGCACACTCCACTGCTCTTGACATCGCTGAAGAGTTTCTGCCCCCTGCAGCCCTCGTCATCTCAGCCCAGGTTGCCGTCATACCTGCAGGCACTCGGGGTGGAGCATGGCAAAGTGCTTCCAGTCATCCAGCGTGTAATGCTTATGAATCGCCGTGAACATGCAGTGCTAGGAAACAAGAGCACATCATTAGGAAGAGAAGCCCAGGCAGCCCTCTCCTGCTTCTCCATCTGCAGGTGCTGTTCCAACCAGACAGAGGCATCTGCTGCTCCTGCCACTCAGGCTTCATATGCTTTCAACATGTTCCTGGGAGCCAAAAATAGACAAAGGTGACATCGCTGTGCTGCCCACCCTAATCTGACCAGATAATACTGCGTTTCTGCTGTGCTAGGAGATGAGGTAGGAACAAGGGCTTTCCCCGAGACCAGACACAGCCTACCCTGGCTCCCTTCCAGACCTGAATCAGGCCCTCCCAGGAGCAGCAGACGGCCCAAAAGAAAGCGATGCAGCATGCCCCTCCCTGCCCAGCGTGGGCCACCCTAACACAGACTGCTGTCCACCGACCCCCAAAGACCTCACCTTAGGCCCGAAAGCTTTATCGGTACCTTCACAACCAAAATGCAAAACATGTATTCCTGACAGGTAAGCCTACCAGGTATGGTGATGCATACCTACAATCCCAGCACTCAGGAGGCTGAAGCAGGAGGATCACTAAGGGTTCACGGCCAACGTGCACTACATAGTGAGTTCACACCAGAATGAATGAACAGTGAGACACTGTCTCAAATGACAAAACCTTCAATCTGTGACTATCCTCTGAGCCTTTACAACCACTGGGCCGATGCTCTATAGACATTATTCATTTCATTAGCAAAACAGCAGTGTCAGCTCTACGGGCAGAAATAATGCTTAAGAAACTTAGCGGCTGCTTGGCTAGCAAGGGGCAAAGGCCAGAATCAGCTCCGATCTGACTCAAGAGCCCAGACTCCAGCCCCAGGTAACCGGAGATCTTGACATTCAGGGCTGCTTATTTCCCCACCTACACTTTCTCACTGCTGAATTTTATGACTTTATTAACTTGCACTCGCTCTGTGGGTCCTAGAAATGGAAAATCCATAGCACCCACACATGGCTAGCTATGTCAGCATGCACTGTTTCACTTATGGGAAACTGTCCCAGGAAAACAAATGGGCATGACAGGTGACAGGATTTCCATAGACTAAAACTGAGCATGTGAATTGACTAGGTTACTTATTGGGCCCTAACTCCCTCTACGTTTATACTCTGTAAATCAGCTTTCTGTTACTATGACACAATACCTGAAACAGAACTGACTTATAAAGACAAAAGGTTTATTTTGGCTCAGTGTCTGAGTCTATGGCAAGGAAGAACAGAGTAAAATCACCTCTCTCATCACTCTGCCCAGAAAAGAGTGTCCCCAATATCCAAAGACCTCCTCCTAGGTCCTGCCTCTTTCATAAAGGCACTATCCTGTGGACCAAGCCTTTTAGCACAGGAACCTCTGCAGGAGACTTAACACACCAGTGCCTATGTTATCACATGGACCATTCACACCAATGCCTGATGATAGCAGAACAAGGGAAAGGAGGATGGAGAGAAAAGAATGACTGTCACTCTAGTAATTAATTTGTTAGCCTCTGGCCCAAAGCTTGGTGGCAGCTGAGATTTGACTGACAAGACAAGTGACTGTGGAGTCGGAGGGTCAAGCTCCTACTCTGCTTTTTGAGGTCATAATTCGCTTGAGAATCTCTTCTGACTAATCACTGTCTGACAACAAGTGCCAGCACCCCCTGCAGGTCGCCTGGCTGCCCACAGAAGACAGCCCTTCAACTAATTGGGTTTCTCTCTGCACTTGGCATGCACTATCAACACAAACAGAGACACAGCTCCTATGTGCCTCGGCAGCAAACGCTTCCTGTCTAGCTCCATAAGATGCCCTGGGACCTCAGACATTCTAGGGTGGAGCTAGGGTCCTGCCTATGGATGGACACTTCCTGTGCTGTTCTGAAAGCCAAGATACTAGCTATTCCCTTCATCTGCAATGAGATCAGCAGCTGGCGAAGAGGTGCTCAGAGCTTGTACTGACTCTGCGTCTGAGGGAGCGGCATGTCCCGTAGATTCTGGAGTCAGCTCAGCTGTCTGTCCTTCCTCTCCATCTGGCTGAGGGGCCTGGAATAAGTTACTCTTTCTCTTTGCCTCGGTTTCTTCTTGCTGCAAAGGAACCTACTCTGTGGAGTGTGGGGAAGAGGAAGAACCACACCATATCCCATAGGGCTCAATGGATTTTTCTACATCTTTATGTAGTAAATGAAACAGCACAGACTGAGTACAAAGCTCTATCCTGACTTGCAAGGCAATATGATTCTTCTGCAATATGACACTCCTCCTGTTATCTGACTTCTTCTTGAATCTCTAGTCTGTCTTACTGAATGCAGAATCACACACCATCCACCTTCAGACCCAAGAAAAGATGTGTCCACCCCACCCCCCAAAAAGATGTGTCCAGCCACAACCAAACTTGGAGCAGAGTGACCTGTGACAAAGTCCCCAGTAGGCTGCTGACAACTTGCGTGTAGTGTGACCAGCAAAAGTTGGGGGGGGGGTCTCACCCGTGACATCACAACTGCCATCTCAAATGTCCCCACGGTGTCCATGTTGGCTACAATGATGGGGATCCCACAGTAGGTTTGCTTCGAGTTTCGAAATGTGAAAGTACTCTTAAGATCCACCTGTTGGCCAAAAGCAGGAGGAAATGAGTGTTTGCTCTTAGGCACTGTGTGTGCCATTACTTTGCTCAGAGGTCAGGAAAATCCCAAGGTGAGGGTCCATCCCTCGGTCCCTGGACTCTCTGTAGGCTTGGGCCAGGTATTCCAGAGCCACCTGGGCCATCCTTGTGGAAACCAAGCAACAAGTGCATTCATATACAAAACCTCAAGTGGCCCCTGCCATCCTCAAGTGCCAGCACAAGACACCGGATATCCTGCCAGGCACCAAAGCCCCAAATCAGAAACCTCCAGCATCAACCTCTCCAACCCCCTGCTACCTTCTATTCCCAGCCTCAGTCAGGTTGGCCCTAACTATCCATATTCGTGTTACCTTTCCCCTACTTCCAAGCCCTGGAGGGACCAATCCCCCTTCTGGGAAAATGCACTCCACTCTTCTTTAGTGACAGTGACTCTCCCTCCTGTCACAATTCCTGTGACTCACCTTTCACCCAGAGCCACATTCCAAACCAGTAATCCCTGACCCTTTCACCCTCTGCAGCTGGCTTGTAATCATGAGTGAATTATGAAGAGCCAGGGCGGCGATACGCTGCAACCATATGTTGCTGCGTAGAAGCAAACAGTTGCTCCTCCGACTTGCCAACAGCTGGCAGGCCTCCTGATGCCACTGCAGCTCCAACCTCCGGGCATGAAAGACAGGCACCCGCAGCACTCAGGCATCCGCGACCACAGCACAGCCAGCAGAGCAGGTTGGCAGACGCAGTAGGCGAGGACCGGGCACTGGGGCAGCTACAGTGGCCTCAGAATTACTAGGACTATGACCCACAGGAGGTCCTTTGCAGAGGACAAGCTACTCCTACATGGCTCAGTTCTCAAGATCATTTCTGGCTGGGTTTGGTTTGCAGAGGATACTTACTGCATGAAGAATTAGGGGACAGACCCCAGTACTAAGGGAAACTTTTAGCAGCTGCGTCCCCTTCAAGACTGTGCCTTCCCGATTCCAACTTGGGGTGAGCCCAGCCCCTCCTAGGGACCCTAATGCTGGGGCAGGGAAAGGCTTCTCACCATTCCCAGTCTCCAGGATGCCTTGATATGGTTTGATATCTCAGCAGTGTCAGGATCCCCTACGTTAAATTCCTGCTCGAAATGCTGTGCATTGTTTGTTTTTGTGGCTGGACCCAAAGAATGCAGATGACACTGCAGGCAGGTGACTGCCCGAGGTAAACCAGCCCAAGAAACAGACGTGAATCTTCTGCTTCTGCAGAAATGCAGACCTGTAATCTAGACAGAAGCCTAGCTTCCTGAGCATTTATTTAGATACTGCTTTTATTCCTCCCACTTGCGACAACCTGCACTGTATAATCACATCATGCCAGAAGGCTCTGGGAGCCAGCTCAGATCCTGCAGCCTCTCCCACCCGGGGCTTCTTCACCCATGTCCCAAAGCCTTCCTTGTGTCACACACATAAGGGCTATGAGCACAGTCAGCGAGGGAAAGCAGGATGCTGTCCTTGCAGGAACATCTGTGGCCTGCATCCCTTCCTCCGCTTCCTCTGGAATGCGGCTCAGCTCTGCCCCCCTGAAGCAAGCTCTATTAACCTTCTGTGAGCTAATCGAGCTAAGAGGGGCTCTATTAGTTGCAACCTCCTGTGCTGCTAATGGCCTCAAACATTTTGGCTCAGGGCCGAGAGCAATCAGCATTCCTCGGCCTCAAATTGTTCTTGGACTCCTCCAAGGTACATGGGGAGTGATCTACGCTCTGCACAGGCCTGAGATCACAACAGCTTTTTCTTGGCACTCTAAACCCTATCAGCTTATCAAAAAAAAGAAAAAAAAAAAAAAAGCTTCCGGGAAAAGGGCAGTCTTGACGATGAGCTTTCCCTTTACTCCTAGGCAACTCAGAAAAGTGAATTCTCAGGGCAGGGGTGTTTCAACCACAGAAGAGAATACAAGCTTAACACACGTGAGGCCCTAAGATTTCAATGTGCCTCCATCCCAGACAAGACATGAGGCAGATTCTTTGCAACATTAATTTGAAGAATGAGAAATGAAACTGTCTTCCTAACCTTATCTATTCAGACACACACCCCAAACAGGACAGTTGGTCTTTCAGAGATAATACTTCAAAGACACAAACCTCCCAGAACAAAACTTGGCTGACGCAATGACCACAACTCTAAATACCCACCCGCTCTGCCAAGACCCCGCTGAGGAGGAACAAAGCAACCAAAGTCACCTGCCCAACCTCAAAACCCTGTTCCCACATTGCCTTCAAGCCAGCCCAACAACCCAGCATTCTGGGGGCTCAATTGTCTAAATAACTCAAGTAGTAGTTGGAGCTAATGAGACGCTACATCAAACCTATCTACCCTCTCCCATCACAAAAAGCAATGACAGCAGAGACCAGGAAGGTACTGACCACAGTGACGCTGGGAGGCCAGTGTGATCCCCACCCACGCCTCTTCCACATCTGAATCCCTCCTTGAACACACCAGCACCTCAGCCCAGCACACTGAGCTTTATACGCACACTTGTGGATACAGGTCCACAAACAGCCACCACCTGGCCAGCCTGAGGTTACAGAGCAGCACCTCAGCAGCTTGAGACAACACACCCGGTGAAGCAGTCCAGGTAGGCTCTAGCATCATCTTGAAGTTATCAGGGGAAGAATTCCCAGGGTCGTGAGACCTGTAGCACACATGCCAGAAGGAACAGCAGAGCCACAAGGCCACTTGTTCAAGTAGCACCAGTAATGCTTAAGTGGGTCCCAGGACAGGGCCTTTCTCCGAGAGCTGTGGAGGGTATAAAGCAATTACCTAGATGGTTCACTGGCTGTCTCATCTGAGTAGTGGAACCATCTATAGTCCTAGGAGCTCAACAGCATGAAATAAACTAACTCACTCACGGCTGAAGGCCAAGAGTGACCCTGAGTTCTGCCCAATCTTTTGCAGGGCAGTGCGTGGGGGACTGTCCAGCCCTGTGGACATGGCCCGGCCCTCAGAAGCCTCACATTCAGCTCTCAGGCTTCAGAGAAGCTTGCACATAGCTGCAGCCTCACCAGCAAGCCACAGGTCCCACAGAAGAGAGCAACGGAGGTCAGGCTGGGGCAGCATGGATACAGCAGAAAGCTTTCAGGATTTCAGGAAACATGTTCAGGCCACCTCAAGCTTCGTACATCAAAACCTTGGTGCTGGAGACAATACCTGTGTCTGGAGCGTCTCCCGAGGCAAACCTGACACATTCATGAACAAGTCTAGTCAAACTCTCTAATTTTACAGAGCAAAATTTACCCAGGCTGCTAGGCATTGAAATATATCACCTCCAAAAATGAGGCTGAAGTCCTAACCTGTAGTACCTGTCAAGGTGACATTATTTGTTTGTTTGTTTTGTTTTTTGGAAGGACCGGGGTTCAAACTCATGACCTTGCACTTGCTAGGCAAACACTTGTTCCATGGAGCTATCTCCCTGGCCCAGGTGATACTATTCAGAAATGGGATTTTTGTAGGTGACCAAGTTAAAATGAGGTCATTTAGAGTGAAACCTAGGGTAATATGACTGATGGTATTAGAAAAGGAAGAAATATTTGGTCACAAACCAGCAAAGGGACACCCCAGAGAAATGAAGGTAGGAGGGGGTGGTGCATCTAGCAACCAAGGAATGCCAGGGGCTGCCACAAAACCAGCAGATATTGGCAGGAGGCATGGAAGACTCTCCGTCATAGCCTTCACCAACCCTACTAGCACCTGGATTGGGGATCCTGAGGTTCCAGAAAGACAGCAGATTTTTGTTGACAAAGCCACAGCATTTGGGGCAGTACTTTTTATAGTAACCCCAGGGAAAAGCAACACAAAGTGTTACTGAGTGACAGGACTTTGATTTAAACCCAGGCCTCCCTCCTCCCAGCCCCAAACTTCTGGGCAAAGAATGGCAAGTGTATGGCCTCCGGCTGAAGGACTACAGTGAGATGTCAAAGTCAACACTGTGTCCCAAGAAAGAAGTCCCTTCGGGAGATGAGAAATGGTGCCAGCTTCCCCGTGCATCAGCTAAGGACTAAGGTCTTGTCTCAATACAAAGGTCATAGCCTCTGAAGATTCCTCAAATGCCCGGATGTGACTCCATGGCACCTCTGTCTTCTGTACTAGGAGCTTGGCAGCTAGGAGACAGCTGAAGCCTCACACAAGGAACAACTGTGCCACCTCTGCCTACACTTCTTGCCTCTGAAACTGATCCCAACTCCTGAGGCGAGGCTGGCAAAACTGTCCCTGCAGGAGAACTCAGCTTCTCAGCGGGGGACCATACTGCCTTTCCACTTTTCCCGTTCATGCTTGGAGACCCATCACTGAGCTTGGAGCTGGGCAACGCTACGAGGTGGTAAAACTGCCCATGGCTGGCAAGACTTTGCTCAGGCAGATTCTGTTCCCAGACAGACATAGGTTCTCTCTGCTGGTTCCACTCAAACCTGAACTCTGGGTGGCCAGTGAGATGGTTCAGCGGTCTAAAGTGCCTGCTTAGGAAAGTTTAGGCAACCACAGGGACCATGGGACAGTTCCATCCCTGGCACCAGGGCAGGCTGAGCCAGCCATTAAAAAAAAAACAAAAAAAACAAAAAAAACTGAACTCTGTTCAATGTCAGTGACTGACTATAACAGTGATGGTGACCCTTTCTGAATTTTCCACATCCAGATATTATTACTTCTACCAGAGCACACACACTTTAAGCTGCTGACTATACAATGAAATATCTGTATCTGCATCAACAAGAAAACAGAAGAAGCATTGAGAGGGGATTAGAAGGTTTAACTAGATGCCTCAAGACCAGTAAGGCAATTAAATTCAGATTATGGGGGATAAAATCAGGCGTTGGGGAGCCAGCCAGCCAGGTAGCAGCCTCCTGCCCCATGGAGCATTAGGAAAACTAGAACTACAACGTCCACTAACTTAACTCCAAATTCCAGGCTCAAAGCTGGCAAATTCCCACCAAGGTGAAAGAAAATATGGAAAAAGTTCTCAAGGGTACACACTTCACCTTGCAATGTCCACGTGTAGACTTCAAGGTGCCTTCACAGGCTGGGACAACAGTAATAGTGGCAACCAGCCCAAATGACAAACCAAACCCTGCATGATGTTACACTATTGCCTGGGAGGAAATACTCCAGCCCGTTACATAAATGTTCAATGTTTCCACCTTCTCAAGTTTTCTGGTTCGGAAGACATGTATCTCTGTGTTTTAAACATATAACTTGTCTTTCAAACAAGCTTCTCAGTCCTAAATATTTTATGAGCAAATATTTGATGAATACTAAGGTCACCAAGTTAGTCTGCTTTGCATCCCTGTATTCTGTCTTGGTCTGGCCTTAGTAAAGACTGGCTACTGCTCACACTTCCTGAGGCTCAGGGCTGCCCTCCAAACTGGTTATTTTGCTCTAAGAGTTGGTCCTGCTTTTCCCAACGTAAAGGATTCAAGGAAGGGCAAGCAGAGGGGCACCCATCTCATGGGGACGGCAAGGGGCCATCGCTCCTCCCCTACCTCCTCCAGCCAGCAGCGGTGTGGCTTGGACAAAGTGATTTGGTTGTACTCACTGGCTACGGCAGGAGGCTGCCCTAATTCGAACAAGCCCTCAGTTGGCAGCACCCGGCACTGCAGTCTGGCCTGGAGTGGAGATCGTTGCCGGGGACCTTATTTATGGTCTTGTTTGTGGAACTCGAGACGGAGCCAGCACCCACTAGATCCACCTCCCGCTGTCTCCTCCTCCAGCGCCAGCCTAACGGCGGCGCTCGTCTTTCTGCCTCTCGGTTACTGCAGACCACGCAAAGCCACTGGCCCAGCAACAACTTCTGCAGGGGACCTCTGCCTTCCCGAGAAACTAGTTTACCCTTCAGGGTCTGACCTCCCTTTCCTGCTCCACCCCACCCCACCTCACCTCACCCCACCCCGAGCTATTTCCAGTCCCGTCTCCACCTGCTCTTAAACTTTGATCTCACGAAAGCAGAAGCAGTAAAATCCGCAGCTTCCAACTTCCCCTACTACCCGCATCCCGGCGCTTTGGGCTTCTCTTGGTTGGGCCTGAGGGCTGCCTCTCTGAATTAGGGTACCTAGGATCCCCCGACACTGCAGACCAGTTCAAGAAATTCCACTGCTGGACCTGGCACTAAAGCAGCGCAGCAGTTGTCGGCACCGGGAGACACGGCTAAAACCCTCTTGTGTTTTTCTCTCCTTTCCACGCAAGCTCCAGGGTCTCCTTCTCTCCCGGTGGGCAACTCTCGTTATCCTTTCTAAACCCATTGGTCACTAGATTTCTCCTCCCCCGAGGTATAGTTTCAAGCGACCACGTCCCCTCGTTCACCGACCCGACCGACTCCTGTGGAATTTCAGGCCCGCGCTGGGCCCCGTTATCCGCACCCCTAAAGGCGAACCCGCGCCCTGTCAGAGACCACGCGTGGTGGGGAGCACCAAGGGGGCACAACAGTTCAGCTTCAGACACACAAAGCCAGGGAGAAACCCGGCTCCTGCCCTGCCACCCACCTACCCCAGTCCACCCAGGGAGTCCCCCAAAAAACCCTCCTAATTCTCCGCCCCAAGGCGCCCCCACCTCGGCGCGGCTCTTAAGGCTGCTCCGCTTAGGTCTAAGCAGGACATCCTTGAAGTCCAGCTTGAGGTCTGCATCTATGCGGGGCATGGTGCAGAAGGCTCCTTCCCCTGGTGGAGGTGACGGCTGCACTGGGTCTGGGCGCGTGCGTGGCGCAGGGCTCCGGTGCCGAGCTGCTGCCAGCTCCTCCTGCCGGTCCGCGCACGCCGCGCTTATAACCCGCAACCCTCCGGCGCCCTGGGCCCCGCCCCTTTCCCCGCCCCCGGCGCCCGGACCCCGCCCAACTCTCGAGTCCCAGCCAGCAGAGGCGCGCTGCGGGCAGGACTGCGGCGCGCTCTCCCCTCCCCCGCCGTACGTCATCCTGCTGGGTGAGGGTGAGCAACGCCCCCTTACAGCAGCGCCCTATTGGGAGGGGACCTGTGAGTCATGGCCTCTGTCCTTGAGAGGTTTGGCTTGCTTCTCAGTTTCCAGCCCACCTAAGGCTGAGTCCCCTGTGTGCCAGAGGAAAAACCCTTGGGACTTTGCATAAACCCGTGGGAAAGAGGCTGAGGTGCAGTCAGTGACTGAACCCCTGCCTTGCAAGCCTGAGGACCTGCATTGAAAACACGCGGATGGAGATCTTAGGCAGGTATTTAACAACATTGTTCAGGCCATTTTTGGATGCTCTATAGACTTCAGGTCTTCTTTACGTATAGTTTTCTTAACTGAAATCATCCATAATCAGTTCAGACTCTAGGACTGGAGAGATAAAGGACTCTCGGAGGGTCACCAGTGCTGGGAGTTTATTTTCAGTTCCCTTGACCTTGCTAAGCACCTGTCCATACAGTCAGCATTGCTAGGACATTCCAGTGAAAAAAGCCGTTTTGCAGATAAGGCAAATCGAGGCTCATGCAGATGAAATAACTTGCCCATAGTTCCAGAAAATTAAATATGAACGGAATCTCTTAATCCGTAAAATTTTGTACAACAGCTTTCCACGGCTGTTGTTCTGGAAGATGAAGTTCTGCCTGGCTTTAAATCTGGTTTGGCTACCTCCTAGCAGGCTGTCGGTTTTCTTGGAGGTTAAAAGAGAGACACTTAAGGGCCAGTGAGATAGCTCAGGGGACTAAGCTCCTGCTTAGGCAAGCACAGTGGTGCGATCCTCAGCACCATGCGCCTGAATGGCCATGCCCCCTGACACGCTGAACTGGCCAACGAATCAGCAGGGTGTGGTGGCGCACACTTGTTATCCTGGGGAGGCTGATGGAGGATCACTACGAATCTGGGCTGTATTGTGTGTGTGTGTGTGTGTGTGTGTGTGTGTGTGAGCACAGTATATACTTCACAGTCCTCAATAAATAGTAGCTGATTGGAGTCCCATGTTAGCTTATTACAGGATTCTTTATTGTCTCGCATTGCTAACTTCATTCTCTTTCAGGTCTCTGCAGCCTGCAGCTGCCTTCAGCAGACTTCCGTGGCTGACCATAAAAATAGAGCATCATTCTCATTAGGACCCAAATGTTGGAAAGTTCTAAGGTCTTAGCTTATCCCACCCGCTCACTATCTTTGCCAGCAGGAAGTTCATGAAGTTTCTTGAAGAAAATGAAATTATCAGAGAGAATGAAAGTAATCACAGCCCAGCCAGTGAAAAGGTGGGGCCTTTAAGGAATCTGTGGAAGGTGGTGCTACAAGCCCTTTATTCACAGAGGACAGATCCAGAGCTCTTTAAAGACAAGGAATAAAAATAGAATTACTGGGCTAGGGAGATATCATAGGACTGCATGCCATGCTGACCTGAAACTGGGTGTGGTGGTGTACGTCTGTTTGTCAGCACTGGGGAGCTGAGACAGGAGGATCACTAGGGTCTAAACTGTGAAACCATGTACTAAATAAATATAAATTATCTGGTCTCAGGCATAATATATACATTTCTATATGTCTGTACTATATGGTATTATATTTAACAATTATTCTTTTTACAGGAAAGAAAAAGTAACCTTGTCAGACACCCACTGAGAGCAGAGGTGGGCGAGAGCTTTGTAGTCACTGCATACACGGTGTCTTAGGAAACAACCTCCCTAGGTTAGATACCCTGGGATCCAGTATCTGTTGGCTTCTAACCCCCCTCCTACAGCCCCTTACCGTTGGAAGAGACAGAAGTTCACTTTACACATCTCTTCCCTCTCCTTCTAGAATGTGCCATCAGAGCTACCTCCTCAGACACAAAAATAATCCAGTATGAGTCCTCACTAACTTAGTATGATTCTTCCACACCAACATAGCCTCTACTACAGTTTGGTTCTCAAATGTGCCCAAAACTCTATGTTGAGAGTTTGACACTGATGGGAAAGGCAGGGAGCTTTGAGGTTGGGGCCTAGGAGAAGTACGTTAGGTCATTGGGGATGTGCCCTTGAGGGGCTGTTGGGCTCCGTCTTCTCCTTTTCATGTTTCTGAGCCACTGTGAGGTGAGTCTCTCCAGACACCTGGTGCTCCCTACCAGGATGTTCTGGCTCACCACAGGCCCAAAAGCAGTGAGGACAAGTAACCATGGTCTGAAACCTCTGAACCTATAAGCCAAAGTGAAACGTTCTCCCTGAAAAGCTGGTTATTTTGGTGTTACAGGCTGGATCATAAACACCCCCTGTGTGCAGACTTTTAGAAGGTGATTAGACCACAGGGACACAAAATGCAGCGATGGATTAATCCACTGATAAGTTTATAGCCGAACCTACCATTCAGAGACAGGACCTGGTTGGAAGAATAGGTCTGTGGGGCCAAGACCCAGAAGGGCAGCCATACTGTTGTCCCCAGCATATTTTGCCCTTCCCTGACTTCTTCCTTCCAGCTCTGCTGCTGCTCAGCTGCTGTGAGTGAGCTGCTTCCTCTGTCACGCCCTTCCACAGGGTGTTTCTGCCTTGCCACAGGCCTGAAAGCAGCAGAGCCAGCTGACCATTTGTTGAAACTTCTGAAACCCTAAGGCAAAATAAGCCTGTACTTCAAGTTCTTTATGTCTGGTATGTTGTCACAGTAATGCTCAAGTATTTTGTTGCCGTGACAGGAAGCTAACAACAGACTGCTGTAAGGTCTTTTCCCTTGTATTTATTTCTACTTTTCCGTTCATAAGCAACATTAATATCGCTGTTAATGCAAGGACAGGGCCACAGGCTGACTAGACAGAGCCATAAAAGATACCAGAATCTGACCTGCTAATATTAGGGCGCTCAGTGATGCCTCAGCTCACGAACTTTATGCCTTGTATGACCCTGGGTGCAAACAGAATTGGCTGAGAACCAAGTCAAATTCAGCGGTTAGGTTCAGTGTTGGCCTCATGGGGAGATCTCATTTAGTCCTCATCTGATTTAGCCTGTGGCCAGAATGGGGAAAAGAATAAAGTGCATGGGCTGAGGTACCACTGTGCAAGGCTAGGAGGATCCCCAAAGTTACTTGGGAAGATAACCTCGCAGTGATATATTGTAACTCCACTTGGTCACAGGGCACAATCTTTTTATGTATTGATAGACTCCATCTACTAATATTTTGAGAATTTTTTCATCTAAGTTCATGAAGGATGTGTTTGTAGTTTTCTCTTGGTGTCTTTATCAGAATCATAGTGGCCTCATAAAATGAGCTGGGCAATGCTCTTTGCTCTGTTTTGTAAAAGAGTTGGTGTAGGATTGGGATTTTTTTAGTATTTGATAGACTTAGTAAGCTAGAATTATGAAGGTTGAAAAACCAATTTATTTTATTTTTTTAGAATTTTATTAATTTTTTTTTCTTGTTTCAGAACTTTTGTTTGTTTATTTATTTTTATGGCTGGCTCAGCCTGCCCTGAGGGCAGGGCTGGCACAGCATGTGGTGTTGGGGATCAAACCGCGGTCCCTGCAGCTGCCTAAGCTTTCCTAAGCAGGCGCTTTAGGCCACTGAGCCATCCTGCCGGGCTCCTCAATTTATTTTTAGTACATAAATTTCAAGGCCTGAGATAAATAAATCTGAGTAATAAAAGCTTAGGTAATTCAAAATTATAGTATTTAATATAATGGGAATAAAGGATTTGTGCATATTTAGTATTTTGTGTTCTTGGAACACTTGAAAAAATTGTCTGATTAGATGAAGAAAAGTCTTCTACTGCCAATGGAAAATGAAGGTTTGAGTAAATGACTTAGAATATGAAGACAAGGTTCAAAGTATTAAGTTTATACTGATGGAGCATTTAAAACAGTGCAAGTTTCACATGTAGTGCCTACTGAAGGTAATTAAATACTTTGGAAAACTACTCACCAGTGAGTTTGCTATTTCACCAAGCAGGGTGATCACTGGAAATCTGACAGATATGTAAAGTCTTCTGAAGTTGGTCAGGTTGGGGCCCAAGGTCTTGCATCTGACAAGTGCTTAAGTACACACAGTAGCATATTCAGAAAAGCAGCCTAGACAGCAAGCTAGAAAGCAGTCTTTTATAGGTGGGAAAGAGGTTGGAGACAAAGAGGAGGCTGGGGTAGAGGGCAGTGAGGTTAAAATAAGTAACTGAAATATGTTTTATGTGCCACTCTACCAAGACAAATCCAATTATTCTATTTCACTGACGTAAAACAATAAAAAAGAAATCTCTCATCTTTATAAATTCAATGTAAAATCTTTGAATGTATTTAGATTTGCATGTCAAGGTTATTAAAAAACCCTTTCAAAGTGGTATGGCTACAATTTGATAAGCAGAATTAATTAATTAATTAATTAATTAATTTAGTTAGTTAGTTAGTTAGTTATCGCTGAGGTTCAAACCTAGGCCCTTCCTCATTTGAGGCAAAAGCCTAACAGTACAGTACAACTCCAGCCCCTGAGTAAGGCTCTTAGAGGCCCCCAGAGCATGACCTGAGCCAGGGGAGCCCAACTTTTTGGCTTCCCTGGCTTGCTTGGCTCACAGGGCATGAAGAGGAACTGTCTGGGACCACTGCATATAAAATCCATAATGTAGTTAATGTATATAAGTAGTAAAACTTTATTTTCTGTGTTTTTTTTTTTTTTTTAAATTTCAGTATGTGAAAAAGAGGACAATGCTGAACATAACACTAGTGGGATATTTGAAATTGTTCTGCGGCACTGGGCAGAGCTGGCCCCATTGTCACATGGCTGTCTGCCCCAGAACACCACATAATGGGCCTGAAAACTACTGCTAAAAATCACCAAAATGACATTAAACATTTATGATCTTATGGAGCCACAGTACTAACATCCAGGGCCACATGCAGCTCACAAGCCACAGGCTGGATATACCTGTAAATAAGCAAGTTTTAAAATGTGCATATTTGCTAAAACTGAGTGGTAGTTGGGAGGAGCAAAGCTCACAGTGTGTCGATACCTACTCGTGTGAGCCCTAACTGCTCCTAGAGATGTCAAAGGCTCCTATTTACTACCAGATCCTCCATGCCAGGCACTGGCTAAATGTGTTATGTTTTCTGACTTCACCCACTCAACACTCTCCTCCCTTTATAGATGAACAAACTAAGGCTCAGAAAGTTTGTTCTCTGTCCAGGGGCTGGCTTCCCCCCCACCCCCTGCTGTAAGGCTCCCAGGATCTACTTTCCTCCCATGTGCTACAGTGTCCCCATTCCAGAAGTTTCTTAACCTTGAGCCCTCAGACTACAGGGCTGAATGGGAAGTTTTCACTAACTTCTGGTTGAAATTTAATACTGCATGCAGACCACAGACCGTGGTTGGATTAACATTACGTTACCTTCACTTTGTCCTCAGGAAAACCACAGATATTTTCATGCCTCAACTCAAATTCAAAAGTGTAATCATGATTAAATTGTGCTGTTCTTGAGCTTATTACTTAATGCAATCATAAGGAGGCACATAAGTTATTACATCACAATTCATTCATATGATCGTACCTCTACTTCAACATAGTTTCCTTTATAGTCACCAGTCTTCTATTTTAAGCATTTAAAAATGACATTCTCAAGTTTGTATGGTTTCAGTCAAATTTCTAGGAAGTTTTGTTTTTAAAATGTTATACTTAGTCACTGTGTTGGTATCTGTCTGATTAAAAAAAAAAGCAAAACAAAACTTCAGTAATGGTTCAAAGATGTTCTTGAAACCTAGTTAGCCCCACCTTGGACTAGCCCAAAGGTTATTACATTTATGCATGGAGCCAATGCTTGCTGCAAAGTGCAGTGAAGTAGTGAGAAACGATTCACTTCAAAAAATGAATTAGTGCATGTGTACAGGGAACAGAAATAATAAATAGGACCCAGCGATAGGCCAGTGGTTCAGCCTGAATTTGAACCAGTAAGATGGGTATTCACTACCCAAACTAAGGCAAGGCCTGCTGGCTTCTAAGGCGACAGGACTCCTAGGATTAACCAGGGGCAGGCTTCCCTTCTCAAAATTCTTCCTCCTTCAAAATATTTTTAGGCCCCAGGATGGCTCCTTCCAATGCAGGAAATTTATTCATTTGAATGACATGAATTCATGGAGATATAATTCATATGCCATACAACTCACCTATCTCATGTGTATAGTGTAGTGGTTCTTAGCTTATTCACATTACAATTTCTCAGCTTTTTTCATCACACAGCACCCCCCCCAAAAAATTCTGTACATGAGCAGCCATGTTTGTACCTTACCTTCACCCACAAGGTCTTAGGTGTCTACTTTATATTCCTGTAGATTTACTTACCCTAGGCATTTCATTTGAATGAAACTATCCAGCATAGCATGTTGTGGTCTTTCGTGATGAGGCTCACCCAAGTACATCTGGACATATGTCCATTTGGTAGCATTGAACAGTAACTGAGAAACAAACCTCATATGGCCTTGATGGACACGTCTGTGGACAAAAATCTGCCCACAGGGACAAAAAGAAAAAGGCACTTCATTTCTTATTGTCGTAGAATTTATTCGTAGAATAAAAATACTTCACTCTCTTTGATTTTGTACTCTAGATGCCTATGGCCTACAACTGAAATATCCAGTACTGATAAAAGCCTTTTCTGTTTGTCAAAAGGCAGACAATTTTGCCTAGTGAGTGACATATCTTTGTGTGACAATCAACAATCTTCTTCAGGCATTTCTTAGTTTTAGAGTCTGAGAAGTTGTGATTTTGTTTTCCCCACAGGACTTTGGCAATTAGTGTCACAATTGTGAGATCACTTGGGAACGTAGCAAGTACAATAAGGAGGTCACCAGTTGTCTCAGCTACTCTTCTCTCATTGCTGGGACAAATACCCGTCACTCAAAATGAAAGAAGGAAAGGTTTATTTAGCTCACAGTTCCTGGAGTTTTCAGTCCATACTCAGCTGGCTGCAAGGCAGAGTGGACCATGGCAGAGAGCAACCTCTCATGGTGGCAGCAAAGAATACAGAGCAAAAGGAAGAAGCAGCGTCAGCAATGGCTGCGGAGGGTGAGTCTGTCTCCTTAAGATGCATTTGGGCTCTCCACCCTGGCTGGGGCAGCACTCACACACACAATCCCAGCAGTACTAAAGCCCATAATCTCAGCTTTGTTCATGAACTAATCTCAAACTCTACAAGTCCCCACCCCATGACTACATGAGTCTTTGTGAGGACGATTTGTGTACTTGACACAAACCATAACAACAATCCATGCCACAGGGCCCAGGCACCAGGTCACACCCTCCCTGCACTCAGATAAAACGGATGCCCTTGGCCTACTGCGGGGCTTTGGTTTAGTATCTAGCAGACACAGATCAGAGGAAAATAATAATTCCATAGTGCTTAGATATAAAGAGCATAAAATATTTTTTCTCATTGCCTTCTTGGTGTTTCTTTTTTTTTTTCTAACTTTATTTATGTTATTTCTGGCTCAGCCTTCCCTGTGGGTGGGGCTGGCACAGCATGTGGTGCCCGGGATCGAACCGTGGTCCCTGCAGTTGCCTAAGCAGGCACTTTAGACCACTGAGCTATCTCACCGGCCCTTCTTGCTGTTTCTTTACCTTGTTCATCCTGTTGCTCCTCTCTGACACAGTCATATGTAGGACCTTGAAATATCACATCTAGACATTCCAAATTATCCATATGCTAAGGGCCCTCAATCCAAAACTCTGAACTCCTCCAAACCCTGACATTTGGGGCCCCTTCTGACAAATGATGCAAATGGAAAATTCCACATGCAACCTCCGGTGATGGGTTGCAGTCAAAACAGAGGCACAACACCCTGAATGCTGTCATGGAATTTCGTATTGAGATCTGGGGCCAACTCCTCAAAAATATCACATTATAATATACACAAATATTCCAAAAATTAAAAAACTCATAATCCAAAACACTTCTTGCTCTGAGCATTTGGATAATACTCATCCTGTAATGTAATGTAACCTGCAGCAGAGGAAGCAAGCTAATGACCCCCGGAAGGTATGCTTGGCTAGGCTGGCAGAGCACACTTAGCATTTGTTAGCCAGTTACAAGCATTTAAAAATTGAACAGGCCCAGCGAGATAGCTCAGTGGTCTACAGCTCCTGCTTAGACAAGTTGCAGCAGTGCAGGGACCACAGTTTAATCCCAGCACCACATGCCACACCCCCTCCAGGATGGGCTAGGCCAGCCAAAAAAAAAAAAAAAAAAAGAAGAATCTGAAAATCTGGATGGCCAGCAGCTCGTCTTTAAAAATTGAGAGCCTTGCCACTGTAGTGGTGTTAACTTGGCGGGATGACTCAGCGGCCCTGTTCTCTGTTGGTGGGGGTCCCGACCTGGTGTACAATTGGTTCCTCCCAGAGTGAGACCAGAGTCTGCCTAGGATATGACTGGTTCCTCCCTAGAGTGGGACCAGGGCCCATCCTGGGGTATGATTGGTTCCACCCTAGGGCACAATGGGCCCACGTCAGAGTGACTCAGCACAAAGAGACTTTATAAAGGGGCTGAGGAAAGAGTCAAGATTTCACTTCATCAGAGGAGCTTTAGTCTTCGCACTCGGCTTGGACTTCATCGTCTGGCTTGCAGTGCAGACTCTTCAGCCTCCAGCTTGGTTCTTTCACCTTCAGTTGCAGACGCATCAGCTGAGGGACAGAGACTTGCACAGGGCACTGCAATGAGCTTTAGACCTTGGGACTGAATTCTTCAGTCCAGAGTGTGCAGATGCCCTCTGCATGCTTCCTCATCTGACTCTGTGGCAGACTATTGTAAGCCAATCTTATAATTCCTTATACATTGTATATTTTGTATTAATATCCATTCCTTATATTATATCTGTTCTGTTCCTCTAAGTAAAACCCTGTCCAACACAGCCACACTGGGCCATCTCTGCCCTTAGAGGCAGACTCTGCCAAATAGGGTCACTGTTGTCCCCTTACATGGGGCATTTGGGCGGGCCCTGTTGTACAGTCTCGGGTGAAAATTACACAATGAAAATAATGCTTCACTTTCCTAGCTCTATTGGTGCCAAAAAAACAAAAACAAAAACAGTAAATATAAATTCTCTGAGGGTCAGGAAAATTTGTGTGTGTGTATATGTTTATCTAGTCAGACAACTCAGTATCACTATGATTGAATTTAGGAAAATAAGTATATCACCAAGATGAAAAGATTTGCCTTCAAAGACATGCTTCTACCTTTCAGATAGCCCTGGAGGTTAATCCCAAGGATGGCCTTGCTATTAAGTAGTTATTCTTATCATGAGCCCAATTAGTCCAGGATAATCACCTCCTTACTGCTAGAGGCTGATCAGACTCTACACTGAAAAAGTTTCCGGGACAATCTGTTGACCCCTTGCACAGGCTCTCCTTAAACTTTCCCACTCTATCCTGATTCTCTGCATCCAAGGTGGGAATCAAGGACTGTGTTTAGCACCCTCTTATAGCATTTTTGAAAGTCAGTGAGCACTCACCTGCACCCCGGCCTGTTTCAGTAACCTAGGCAACATCAATATGTACCTCTGCTCCTCCACGACAGATGCTGCCCCATTATCCCAGTTAAGAGAAGCCTTTCCACCGTGGCACAATGACTTACATTCACCAAACAACCGGCTTCTGGGCTCCTCCTGTGGAGTTCCCTGACAACATCTGTCTCACTCCTTTCTACTGTGGTGGAATGTCCCCCTCATGTCTCGAGTCCCTGTTCAGGTACCAGTTGCCAGGGACTGATCAGAACCTTGGCTACCTGTTTGGGGAAGAAATCTTTAAGGTTCAAGGGGGTTGGGGAGGAGTGTGCCTCTAGTGGCCTGGCTCTCTAGTCTCTCAGTCAGTCTATTTTCATTAATCAATGAAAAAACTCAGGCTACCGTGCTTTTCTTAGTACAACTTTTGTAAGAACAGGGCAGTAAAATGGGGATGAAGTCTAGCATCTCAAAAGGAGCAAGTTAAGGTCCTTCTCCACACCTAGAGGCCTGAAGTATGTATATAGGGCCTTCGGCAGATACTATGTCACCTCAGAAGGCTGTAAATGGGAGCCTTCCCAGTAGTGCACAGTTGTGTACAAGTTCTGCTGTCCCTGAGGAAGTCACAGATGCCTTGGACCACTGGACCACAATCACATAGTGACGTCCCTAACATAGTGAACTACTGCTTCATAACCCCTGGTCTCCAACAAGTGCTGCCCTGGTGATCTAGCTTCTCTTTACGAAGGCCTTCTCTGTCCAAAGTAATGGAAGAAAATAATCAAAGTTGCCTGTAGAGTTTTTCTTTACTCTAGTGTAGGGTAGGTTGATGAAAGTGCGCTCATGTTTCTGACCAAGATGGAGCCTCCATTCCTTAACTAAACTTTGTTTCTAGCCACATCAGTAAATTTTATTGGACAGATTATTTTAAGCTTATTTTTTTTTCTATAATTCCTTACTCTGAGGACTACTTTTAAGAAAAATTGAGTTCCTTGAAATATTTAATAATGCTTTCACCAAAATAATTATATTTCTAGGTAATTGTGGCCACATGCTCCAGGTCATAATATTTCTTTCCTTCCCACCCTTTCCAGTGAATCTCTGTGTCCCACCTTTTGCTGTGGTCCTTGTAGATCTCAGTCCACAAATACCACATGTGAGAAACCTAGCCTACTTGTCTTTCAGTTTGGTTTTTAGCCTCTCAGCTTGTTGAGATTTGTTATTAGCCAATCCCAGGTTTTCCCCTCAAATCCTGGAACTGCATCAACCAGCTGCCACACTGCCTTGGTCTACAGAGTCCCTGTGGCTCTGATGCATCTTGCCACCTGGGGCCAGAGGGATCTTCAGTGAGACAGTGATCTTGCATCTAGAATCTCCTCCTTGGTCTCTGCCACTTCTTCTTGGTGCTGAAGGGGAAGAGGACAGAGGTGGGGGTGTGGGGAGTGGTCTGTAGGAAGCACCACTGCCTTTTTAGGGTCCGCCACCCCTGTTCTTCATAGCAGCTGTGTCCTCCCTGAAGTCCTGCCCCGTCCTCCACACCTCTCAGACCCAACAACAGTGTGTAATCTCTTCAGTGTGTTTAGTCTCACAGAGGGCAGGAAGGGCTGCAGGCTGCTGCTTTCTGCTCTGAAAAATTTCTCTAGGCCAGAAAATCCTAGCCTGAAGCCTGTAGTCCCAACACTTGGGAGGCTGAGGCAGGAGGATGACAGAGTTTTTGACCAACCTGGACAATATGGTGAAATCCTGTCTCAAAAACAAACAAATAAAATCTGCCCCCTCTCCCCCCAAAAAATCTTAGGGGGTTTATTATGTGCATTTAATGGGAGCCTTAAAATATACAAGGAACCAATTACAGTGTAGTAGCTCCTGCAGGGTACCTTATCATAAGGCAGTTGCAGTATAAGCAGATAATGATCACATCTAAGCACATATTTCTTAGAAGAGAAGAAAGTAGAAGACACAGAAAGAAAGTTATTGTTTCCTTTCAGGAAGCCCTGTGGCCAATGCTGGATCAGCTGACTATTTCATTTAGTCCATTTGAACAAATTAAAGCACAGGAGTACATTTCTGAAGAACAATCCTTAGCTGGGCACAGTGCCACATTGTGAGATCCCAGTGGTCTGGGAACCTGAAGCAGGAGGCTCTCAAGTTCAAGTGCAACCTGAGCAAATTAGCAATTTGGTGAAAACCTATCTCAAAATAAAATATTAAAAAGGGGTGGGGATATAGTTAGCTTGTGAAGGTCTTACGTTCAATTTCTGATACTTCAAGTAGATAAATACTTCAAAAATATTGCCTATAGCATTCTTCAAATATGAGCAGCTGCTGAATATAATATGCCAGATATCATGTTCTTTTTTTTAAATTTTTTTAAAATTTTATTTTATTTTATTTATTATTTTCATTCTTGTTTCAGAACCTTTGTTTGTTTATTCATTCATTTTTATAGCCTGCTCAGCCCACCCCAAGGTCAGGGCTGGCGCAGCATGTGGTGCCGAGGATCGAACCGCGGTCCCTAAAGCCACCCAAGCTTCCCCAAGCAGGGGCTTTAGACCACTGAGCCATCCCGCCGGGCCCCAGATATCATGTTCTTGAGTGGGAAGGTTAATGACAGTTGCAAAGATTTATGTCAGTATTTTCTAGCATTTTTGAACAATTATATTCTAGGTACTCTATTAAAAACCCGCAGTTCATAATCTCCTTTACTCCTCAACCAATCAAATGCATTGAATATGATCATTGTAGTCAGTGCATGTCTGGAGCCCAAGGCCTATAAATCCATCCTGTAACTTGATAATGTGGACATGCAAAGATCCCTTTGCTCCTAGGACTCGGCTCTTACACACTGTGCCACCCAGGCTCCCAGTGGAAAATATTTTACTCAAATGAGGTTCCACTACAGAAAGAATGGTGGACACCGGCACTTTCATAGTGTCGATGTTTTCCAAGTAACCCTTAAGGACAACGACAGCGTATGCACTCGTCACTGCCTGCAGGGTTCCGTGCCTGCTAAAGACATACACTGCCACTGAGCCACCCCTCGTCCTCCTACCCTCCAATCAGCATTTTTACATGAGATGACTTTGTTTTGCTTTTGTTTGCTGTTCTGAGGATTGAATGCAAAACATCTATGCAAAGAAAACATTCTCCCACTGAGCTATATCCCCAGCTCTTTTCATGTTTCATTTTGAGATGTGGTCTCTTTAAATTTCTCAGTCTGAACTGTGTGCAGATTGCACACACCTGTAATCCCAGCACTTGGAAGGCTGAGGTAGGAGGATCGGTGTGAGTTCGAGATCAGCCTGGGCTACAAAAATGAGCTCAAGGCTAGCCTGAACTGCATAGCGAGACCCTGTTTCAAAGACATAAATAAATAAATAAATAAATAAATAAATAAATAGTAAATTTCTCAGTCTGTCCTTGAACTTGTGATCATCCTGCCTCAGCCTTGTAGGTGGCTAGTGGTATAGCCATGTTCTATCATGCCCAGTTTATACTAGGCAATCTTAAGAAATAGAGGACATATTAATTTCACTGATTTTCTGTTGGAACTTATCACCAATTTCAAGCACTTTTGGGGGAAAGCTGCTTCCTGTATATAGGTATAGTACTGTGTGTGTGTGTGTGTGTGTGTGTGTGTGTGCATGTGATGACTAAAGCCAGGACTTTGCACACACTACCAAGGACTTGGCCACTGAACTATACTCCCAGCATCAAACATTTCTTTAAATTACTGTTTGATGGGCCAGCCAAATAGCTCAGCAGATTAAAGCACCTGCAAGCAGGTGCAGGAGTTGGGAGTTTGATCCCTGGGCCTGCCAAGTGGACCCCAACCCCCGGGGCACACTGAGATGGCAATTGAAACTGGATATGGTGGCACGCACGTGTAATCTCAGCTCTTGGGAGGCTGTAAACAGGTGGATCACTAGGAGTCCAATCTAGTAGTGACACCCTGAACACCCAGTAGACCCTCGCCCCCCCAAAAAACAAATAATTGAATAAACTACTGTTGGAGTAGTTCTTTCTCCTTGCCTTGTGAGTTGTAGATTTTAAAATGCAGGAAAGAGGCCCCTGAGGTGCTATTTACACCTGGGCTCCTTCTGGGGTTAGTTGGCTCCACTCCTAACTATTGGCTCAGACAGCATCCTTGAAGCCCCACTGCGGACTGCAGAGACACCTCCCTTTCTACCACACCAAATTTAGGAGATGTGTATTAGGGAACTGCCCGTATGCCACCCTGCCTGGTGTCATGCCAATGGAGACCCTTAAAAGGGAAGCTGTGTGGATCACCATGGGGTATCACTTCCAAATTGGAAGGGCTTGGCATTTAAAACACAGGTGGCTGCATCTGGCCCGTCACTCCAAGCAGCGCTTCCAATGACAGCTGACCCTCACTGTCAGAGGAGTTCTGTTTAAACTGTCTGAACAGGGAGTTAGCAAGCGCTGAGCTAGTGCTCCCAGGGAGGTGCAGGAGTAGGACCCTGCAATCCGCTCTCTGCAACCTTCATTAGCCTTGGTTTCTTTATGTGTTTGTGTTAACAGACATATCATTTTATATATAGTGTATAGTCGGCTCGCTCATAGTCAGCTTGTGGCCAACAGCGCTGTAGCCCATTCCTGAATCTCACTTGTCTAATCCACGCATTCCTCTGGAAGGCACATCACAAAGTCCTTTCCCTTCAGAGCACTGCAGCTAACATGTTGACCACTCACATTACCACCAAAAGACGGAGCAAGTACACACATTAAAAGTGGTGCCAAATAGATCAGGAAAGGGACGCTGCTTGTTTGCAGAACTAAGCCAGACTGCAAAGCATGGGTTTGTCCCACCAGGGATATGCAGGGGCAAATATTTTGCTGCTCTGCACCTGCTGACAGATGGCAGGGAAAGCAGCCAAAGTGGCAGCCAAAGTGGCAGCCAAAGTACAGATTTTGGGGTTACAAGGCAGTGCTATTAAGTAGACAGGCTTTCCATGCAGAAGCCGCCTCCAGGGAGGGTTGACTGTCCTGGAGCACTGTGCTACTGACTGCTTGTGTCCTCACCCATGTGCTTGACCTTGGCCAACGAGCTCCAAAGCCTGGCTCTTCCAGCCAGAACCTAGAAGACCTTGTTTTGGCTGCTTGCCCTTTCTTTCCCTCTTGAATCCCATTATCTGGTCACCTGATATTCCCATTTGCAAGAGGAAACCAGGAACTGACACTCAAGAACGTGTCCCCACTTCTGCTTGGGGGCTTAAGAGCAGGAACCAGCCCCAGCTTCCTTGTCTACACAATGCTTAGTTTTGTGGTTGTATAGACAGAACCATAGCCCAGTACTGACATAACACATGTAGGCGAGCACGCAGAGGAGCGGGAGCCTTGTGTGGCACTGGTGGGAGAAATGCTACAGTCAGTGTGGAAAGCAGCACAATGGTCCCTCAACAATTTAAAAGTAGGCTGGTGCAGGTCTATAGTCCCAGCTGTCTGGGTAGCTGAGGCAGGAGGATCATGCATTCAAGCACATCCTGGACACCTTAGTGACTTACTGAGATCCTTAAAAAAAAAAAATTCAGGGCCAGTCAGATAGCTCAACAGCATAAAGCATCTGCTTAGGCAGAGCACAGCAGCCATAATTCAATCCCTGGCATGCCATGCCAGCCATGCCCCTGGGCCACACTGAGATGACAGTTGAGACTGGGTGTGGTAGAGCTCACCTGTAATCCCAGTGCTTGGGAGGCTGAAAACAGGAGAATCACTATGAATCCAATCTATGTAATGAGATCCTGTACACCCTATAGACCCTGACCTAAATTCATTTTTTTTGAAAACATCTTTTTAAAGAAAAGAAAAAGAATTATCATGTGATCTAGGAGGGTCATGTCTGGGTAAATAGCTAAAACAATTGAAAGTAGAGTCTCAACACAGGCCTTTGCTCATGTTAATGAGAGCATTATTCACATGGACACAAGCCAAGTGCCACTGATAGGTGAACAGAAAAGTAAAGTGCAGTCTGTACATACCAGGGAACATTACTTACCCTTGGAAAGGAGGAAAATTCTGACACACACACAACATGGGTAAACCTCAAGGATGTTATAAGCAGTGAAGTCAGGTGAAATATTATAGGCAGTCAGGTAGGGGCAGGCCCTCGAGGGAAACAGTACGGAAGCCCAGACACCTTGCAACTGTGGCAGGGACAGGTACCTCCCCTGTGGTCCAGGTCTCAAGACAGAAGATGACAAAAGTATCCACATACTTCCTTAGAGATAGGTGTTAGGAACTGATATTTTAGACGAGTATCTACCATCTTGAGAAAACCAGAAAGTGTCCCTAGCCCACCCCCTTACAGGAAGTGCCCTGTCCTGTCTTCATGTCCGCTTCCTCCATGGTGACTTGCTTCCCCGCTTGATCCTAATTTAATCAATTTCATCCCGCCTTGCTCTACAACAGCAGGAGCAATAGTGGGGCTGAGGAACAGTGTGAAGTTAGACCCTGTGTCCTCTGGGTCTTCAAAGAATCAGGTATTCCCAGTCGCCAGCACGCTGCTCCCCACATACAAGGTGTGGCCATAAAGTACATGAATGATGACATTTTAAAATTTATTACACTTAAAATTTTATAAAAAGTCATACAAGGTGAGTCTTTATTGAAAATATAAAAAGTTAAAAATGTTAAGTAGGAAGGGGCCTCATGTCAAATTATACCCTATGTCCTCTGGGTCTTTAAAGACCTAGGTATTCTCAGTCCCCAGTGTGCTGCTTCCCACATACAAGGTGTGGTCACAGAATACAGTGAATGCTTACCTTTTTAAAATCGTTACAGTAAATGACGCATTGCCATTAATCTGCTCCAAAATAATCTCCCTCCCGTCGGGCACACTGCCCCCATCATGCCCCTCACCTCTGCAGCACTTTGTAGTTTCTGTCCCATAACATTATTACTGTGTGTTCTCATTCCCCTTGTTCAGGGGATCTGGCACCAGGTGACCCCTGACTCTTCCCCAAAGTCAGAATGACTATGAAAGGTGAAGACTTTGAATTGATTCAGGTCATCCAGGTAGCCAGGACAGTGCAACCTAAAGACACTCACAGAAGAACAACTGCCAGAATTACATCGAGGATGGCAAGGATGATGGGATAACGGTATCTGAGGTGAAAGCGGGGTGTGTTTCAAGGCAGGATGAACAGCAATGTGTATTTTACTGTGATTAAATAAAATTCAGCATTCTCTGCACAGCGTATTTTGGTAATACTTGGTAAATGGGTGTAGGTCCCTAGGGACGCAGCCCAGGACTTCGCTATTTTTGCCTTGCTGTAGCAGGGCCCTCTGCGACAGCTCACCCTTCCTTCAGGGAATTCTGCAAACCGCAGTAGGCCAGGTCTGGAAGCTGAGCAATCTACTGTGGCTTTCCACTGCGCCTGTGGCTTCCCAGGTGCTAGAGTGTGTTCTTCAGGCGCATTCGTTCTTGTTACCTCTTTCTGTCTCTCTCCTGCTCTTCTTTTGAGATCCTTTAATCCTGTCATTCCCCTTTTTGAGGCCATTTTGCCCCTAGAAACACTACACTGGCTATCTCCTTAGTCCTTGTATTCAGAAGCTGGCCTTCTACTGTGAGGCCCAGTGGGAGGTCCCTGAGACAAGTCCTGTGAGGGAGCCCTGGGGCCCTGGACTCTTTCTCAGTCACCCTTTCACTTTCAGCTCTGAGGACAGCAGTTCTGCTGTTCCATGTGCTCAGTCATGTGCCACCACAGGCCCGGAGCCATGGGGCCAATGGATCACCAAGTTACAAAACTAGGCACCAAGTGAACTTTTTCTCTGTATAAGTTAATTGCCCCTGGGCATTTGTTACAGAAAAGGAAAGTAGATCACTACAGCTTCTAATCTTTCCTTAAAATGACGGAGCCTGCTTCACACCTGGTCGTGGGCAGAAGTATGTTTCCTCAGAGTTCTGAGCGAGAATCCTCAGGTGCCTTGACTACCACTTTTAGATCTTAGGGAGCCTTAGCAAGCTGGGGAATAAGTGTAAACATAGTCCAGAAAAATGCAATCGTTTTCTGATTAGAGAAGCATTTCTCTACTGTGGAAGGATTTATAATTAAGTAGAGAAATAGCTAAAAGTAGCAAGCCCAGAATAATATTTTTATTTTAAGTCACTCGTACGCATATGGTATTTTAAGTATTTTATTATGCTTGAGAGAATGTGACCTTTTAGAGCTTAGGTTTGCCTGATGATTCCAATTTAAAATATGAAATTAAATAATTAAATTAGACTGGTTATTTTAAGTTAAAATCTTACCAAGTTTATATGCAGCATTGGAACATTCAAGAGAACATAAGGTTCAACATATTTATAGTTTTATTAGATTTATGGGAATTATTTGAGTATATGGGAATATTTTATTTGTTAAGTCAGATAATTGAAATACAAAAAGAAGCTGAATATTTAATGTATTCAATTTAAATATGCAGTGTAACATGCTAAGAAGAATTTAATTTGCAAGTAGGACTAGACATTTGTTCAAGGTTCCTTTATGTGAAATTTTGCTAAACTTACAGAATAATATAACTAAGACTCTAAATTTAAAAGCTTAAGGAATGACTTACAACTCTGACAAATTATGCATTCATTCTAAAAGTAATTTAATCATATACCATCTTTTGAGTCTGAAATATCTCCAAAGACCCATATGCTAAGCATAGTGCCTAGGTGGGGCTATTGAAAAGTGATGACGCCTTTAAGAGGCGGGACCTGGTGGGAGGTCCTGGGGCCCTTGGGGCTGTGCCCCTGGGGGGACAATAGGACCCTGCTTCTAGGGCCGGCCAGATAGCTCAGCGGACTAAAGCGCCTGCTTAGGCAGAGCGCAGCGCCCAGGCATGCCGTGCCGGCCCCACCCCTGGGGCGCACTGAGACGGTGATGGAGCTTGTGCATGGTGGTGTATGTATGTAATCCCAGCGCTCGGGAGGCTGAAAACAGGAGGATCACTACAAGTCAGACCTATACCATAGTGAAACCCGGTAGACCCTGTATGCTCTGCACTAAATACATTTGAAAGGAAAAAAAAAATGACCTGGCCTCTCCTCTTTCGCTTTTCACTTCCTGGCTGCTATAGGTAAACCCATCTGCCCCATCACAGATGCCCCACCAGGAGGTGCTGTCTTGCCACATCCTGAAGCAAACAGCACCAATAACCATGGAGTGGACCCTCCCAAACCACGAGCCAAAGCAAACTTTTTATCTTTTTAATTTGTTGTGGGTTTTTTTCCTTTCTTTTAAAAATTTTTTATTCTTTTTATTTTATGGTACTCTGGATAGAACTCTGAATCTTGTACTTGCCAGGCAGGCGCTTATGCTGCTGAGCTATATAGCCCTGGCCCTATCTTTTTATTTTGATTATCTCAAGTATTTTATTACAGTAACACAGAGGTAACTAGTGTATTATTTGAAGCTCTTTTATGTATACCAAAACTATCCCAAAGGGAACACCAATCAGAACTAAATTACCTAGCATTCAAAATAAATTACTTTTTGACAGAGATATAATCATGCCCATTATACAGATGGGAAAATCCAGGCTCAAATTTTAAACATGCTATTTTAAAAGGCATAAAGCCAATGCCTATGTAAACAATACCCAGAGTTAAGCAGAAAATCAGAGTATTTACAACAACCCAGAAGCTCCAAGTTTAAACCAACTTTGTGTCCTTAGATTGTCCCAGAGGTAGATACCACCCTGATCCCTTTTCCTGTGGCCCTGGGGTACACTGATATGTATCTCCAATTCTTTTTTTTAAGACAAGATCTCATTAATTTGCTAACATGTCCAGGTTGGCCATGAATTCGTGACCTTTCTATCTATCTCTGGCTCCCAGAGTGCTGGCATTGGCAGATGTGGTGTGTGCCATCACGCCTGGCTCATTCTGGTCATCATCGTCATCATCGTCTCCTTCTCCTCCTCCTTCTCCTTCTTCTTCCACTTCCTCTTCCTCCTCTTCCTCTTCTTTTTGGTTCTATTTTCACTCTTTATTTAGAGTACAGGGCAATATTATAGTTTCAGATCATTAATAAAACTCGTGCCTGTCAATAAGTATGACCTGAACTGTGAGAGTAAGTGGCTTTCTAGTTCAGGGGCAGGAAAGAGAATGGATCTCCAACCTTACTCAGTAAGCTACCAAAGGGTTGAGGGCAAGAAGGGCTTCCATTTCCTATCCATGATCTTCATTACAGCAAATCAGAATCTCCAATTCTTCAAATGACTTTTGGCAGGAGAAAATAAATCCAGGCTGACTTTAGCTAGATGACTACTACGAGTATCCTCCAGGAGTTGGAAAAATCTTCAGGGTGACTGGTGGAGCCAGGAGCCTTTCTTATTCTCCCAGTTGTCATAGAGTACATTCTGGCTGGTACATGTCAGGCCTGCTAGACCCCCTCGTCCAACTCCTCAAAGCCCACCTGCACATTTACATAGCATGCCCATCATGGCTCCAGCTGCCACTGTGTTCAGGTCACCTTCTTCGCCTCGTGTTTTCTCAGCAATGACACCAAATGCACTACAGAACAAAGCCAGAGAACCTAGAGCACTGGCCCACAGGGCCCCTTGCCTCGTCACCATATTCAAAATCTGTGCGTTTCTAGGTTTGGACCAGGCCATGTTCTGGGTTTCTTTCAATCCTAGCTGAAGACCGTTCATTACCCCAAATGCGGCTCCAGTCATACAGCATCCTCCAATGGTAAAGAAGTTCAGATCTGCCCCAGGTTTTGTTAGCTACTGTCAGTAAAACAAACTCATTGGTATCCTCCACGAGATATCATGGATCCACATTTAAGTAAGGAGACGGAGGGTTCATACCAGTTAGGGCCCCGGCCAAATCTGCGTGCGAGTAACCAGCTCCCCTGGTCCAGAAAGGCTGGCCAGGCCCCCCTGCCGCCACTGCTTTCCATGGGGTCACAGCAAACTTCTGTCTCCTGCCACGACCTCAGGCCGAGGTACAGAGCTCGGCCACTGCCCCTGGGCAGCAGTGGGGAAACCCACAGTGTTTCTGCCTCCTTCACACTCATTCTGGTTTTCTTAAAAGGCAAATTGCTCTCATTCTCTTCCGTATGGTTTTGTTATTAACGTATATATTTATAAATAATTCAGCCTGGTTTGGTTTTGCTTGTATTAAAATTTTTTTTCTAATTGATTGTTGTTATAGAAATTCATTGACTTATAAAAGTAAGCTTGCTTACTTGCTTTATAATTCAGTTATGGATTATGATTATATATACATATATCTTCAGATTTACAGTTAGCCTCAATTCTTGAGTTTTATTCTATTGCATCCTTACAGCCAGTTCCCTTTCCCCTTCCTTCCTTCCTCCCTCCCTCCCTCCCTCCCTCCTTCCCTCAGTCCCACCATCTTTCTTTCCTTCCTCCCTTCCTCTTTCCCTCCTTCCCTCCCTTCTTCCTCTTCTCTCTCCTTCTTCCCTTCCTTGCTTTCTTCCCTCCCTTACTCCCTTCTTTCCCTCCATTCCTTCCCCCTTCCCTCTCTCTTCCCCCTTTTCTGTATTACGCAGCCCCTGCCACTGCTGCATTTAGGGTTTCCTGGGAAGCACACACCAAGCTGGAGGGCAGTATCAGGAGGTTTTTGTCGGGAATGACCTGGAGGTCATGAGGAGAGTCGAGGAAGCAGAGTGAGAAGTTGAGCTGAGCTGCATGCAGCCCTGGCAGAGGCCACAACCGACCCCATGAAAATCTCCTAAGGTGGGATGAACTTTTGATATGCTCACACTTGGGGGAAAGGTTTGCATCTTTATATCCCCTCACATCTTGATCTGTCCTTAGACATTGAGTTCCCTGGAAGCCAGTGTGATCTTGAGCTGGGTGTCCGTCTTTGGCCAAGGCAGTCCCCAAGGAGGCTAAAGGTTATGGGTATCTGTCAACAGCACTCCCAGGAGAACAGGAAAACATGCTTCATTCCGAAATAGGAATCTGGGCCCAAAACTCAAAGGTAATATTGGAGAAATTGGTTAGCTTTATCTGAACATGTTATCTGTTTTGTTTATCTTAATATGTCTTTATTTTTCTCTCATTTTGAAAGATGTTTTGGTCCCTTGGAAGAATTCTAAGTTGGATGTCATTTTGTTCAGCATGCAGAAAACCTTTCCCCACTGCCTCCTCGTCCCCATGGTCACTGCGCAGAAGTCAGCTGTGAACCTAGCCTCACTTCCTCTGAGGGGAGGTCTCTGGCTACAGCTTCCCAGGAAGCTGCCCCTTGGGTTGTTGTTCCTCTTCATTGGTTTAGTGGTCACCAGTGCTCTATGTGCTCTCCCAGGAGTAAGAGCACAGCTAGGAGGGTGTCCTGACCACTGGGGTCCCAGCTCAGCACAAGAGAAAGCTACTGTCACAGCCTCCTCCTTATGTGGGACACGACTGTCCCCTCTGACCTTATGTGTCTGCTGAACTGGAGCTCAGGCAAGGGCCATTAGCACGTGCTCCCTGGCTACGGGAGAGGTTAGCATTGTGCTTATTCCTCAATGTACCTGAGCTCCCTAACTTACCATGATGTCATAACCCAGTAAACCTATTATAATTTGAAAATACAGTTAGTATATTAACCTACCAAACGTCATAGGTTAGCAATGTAAGTCTGCTGTAAGAGCATCAATTGTTCCCACTGAGATCACATGGTTTCCTGGGAGCTAGGGTCCAACATTATGTGAGAATATCACTCTACGTAATGCTAATCCTGAAATATTCAGAGCCAGTGTAAAGCTGAAAAATCTTAAGTCAAACCATCACTAAGTAAAAGTCTGTCTGGACTGACTTTCTACCAAAAGTTGGCTTCAGATCTTTCTGTTCATTTGCAAGTGTAGAGTGCTGAACACCCTGTGTTACTTCCAATCCAGTACTGTTTATTATTTTTTTCCCAGGGAGGGGGCTGAGCCGTATGATCTATCTTACTATTATCCAGGAACTGCAATTTGACAGTGGTCACTCACTCGTTAGGCTTTATGGGCAAAGTGAGTTATTTGTGAGATACAGGTTTAAAGGAAAATTCATTCATTCACTGATTCATTCCATTCAAATGGTTAGCAGTTGAAAATGAAGATCAGTTCTTCCCACTTTTTGACTGATCGCTTTCTACTCCCTTTGTTATCTCCTGCTGTTATCAGTATAAATGTAGGATACAGAGACCATTTTTAGTCCCACACAACAAATGAAGAAGCAGAGAAGAAAGCAGGTATCCAAACCATGTCTGCCAGATTTCGGACTCACCATAGGCGAACACTTTTACCTGCAATATTCCCAAAGAAGGGTCGATGTCTAGGTTGAGTTGAGTAAAGAGATCTTTTTAGTTAAAAATACATTTGGTAGCTCTGGGGCACATCTGGAATCTCCGTGACCTAGGAGGCCAAGGCAGGATGACTGCGAGTTCAAGCCCCACCTGAACAACTTAGTGAGACCCTGACTCAAAAGAGAAATTAGAATAAGGGATGAGAGTGCAGCTCAGCGAGAGAGCCATTGTCTAACACAGGTGAGGCTCCGGGTTTAATCACCAGTGTTGGAAGAAAAGATTTGGAAATATCACTTTACATCTAGTAGGGTGGCTAATTATTTCCAAAAAGAAAGAGAGAAGAAAGTGTTCATAAGAAAAAAATAGAGCCGTGCAAACACTTGTGAGTTGCTGGTAAGAATATAAGATACGGCCACTATGGCACGCAGTTTGGCCATCGTTTTACTGTGGTTTTTACCTTAAAAACCTAACCTGAACTTTCAAATGGTCAACGATCCCTCTGGGTATCCCCAGAAGCATTTAAAGCAGAGGCACAAACAGATACTTGTGTGCCTGAGCGTGTAATGATGCCCCTTGTACAACAGCCAAAATTGAAGTATTCAAATGGCCATCTACAGATAAACAGGCAAACCAAAGGCGGTGTAGACAGACCATAGGACACTATTCCAACATAAAAAGTAATCAAATTATGCTCTAAGGTGAAATATAGACAAACCTTCAAAGCAGTGTGCGGAGTGACATGAAGGACAGATGTCGTATGACACTGCTTGCAGTGTTAGAAGTGTTAGTTACAGGAGTTAGAACAGGCAAGTTTACAGAGGCAGAGTGCGGGATTGCGGTTACCAGGCCTGGAGAGAGGAGACAGCAGGGCCATTCACAGTTCCGTTTGGGTGGGGAAAGGCAAGTGGGCATGGCTGAACGACCTTACGAATGCTTATAAGGTATGCAGAGTACCCTCGACACTGCTGATGCAGCAAATTGTGTGCAATGAAGGCAGTTGTGCATCAAATAACTGGAAAGCGTTTTGTGAAATGGATTTGAGGTGATTCTGTTATTGTTTAAACTTCATATAGTGTACTTATGTAAGCTAAATGGCTATGACATCGTGAGAGGATACAGATCTTACGGAACCACTATTGTACATGTACCCATCATTGGCCCATAGGTCACTGAAAATTTATATCAGAATTAAAAATTTGCAGGGCACAGTGGCGCACGCCTGTAATCCTAGTAATTGAGAGGCTGAGGCAGGAGAATCAGTGTGAGTTCGAGACCAGCCTGGGCTAAAAATGTGAGCTCAAGGCCAGCCTGAGCTGCACAATGAAACCCTGTCTCAAAAAAGACAAAAAAAAAAAAAAAAAGAATTTAAAATTTATCAAACTACTTATTCTTTAAGAAAATGTATTGTGCACATGGATAACATTTCATCTCAATGTCCTACCCCCAGCCTTTTCCTTTGAAGCATTGCCAGTTTGGGGTATGGAAGAACATGGTCACAGTATGATGACCATTTACTGAGAAACGCTCCACAAAAATCTTAGACACTCCTACTCAGTCTACACTCAATTCTCACTGGATGTGGAGATTTGAGCTGGCACATTAATATTTTTTAAAAAGTCTGTTCAAAATGATAAGTAGACCAGGGAATTAAAGAGAAAGGAAAATCATATTAGCCAAATAATAAAAGCAAGGGCTATGGAAATTTGAAATGTCATACCAAATTCTAAAATAATCTGTTTAACATGATGGACTAGGAATGTACAAAGAAAGGAAACCCTATTGGGCAGATCATAAAAGCTAGGCGTATATTTCTCACACAAAAATGCTCCACATATTCTTAAATTAAAAACGCTTACAGACTTAGCCCTCAAACCTCTAAGGACCCAAATTGTGGCAGACAGCAGCCCAGAACTCAGTGTTCACAATGACAGTGACAGTGAAAAATCAGAATGTTTTCTGGTTTCTGACATGAAATGTGAAGGGTGTTTCCATCCTGGGTCCCTGTACAGAGGACATCGTGTGATAGAACAGATGGTCACCATCCCTGTGACAACACAGGAAAAATTCTGCATGACCCTGGGCACAAGCCCAGGGAGGACCCTCTGTAAAGATAAAAGGCTCAAGTCCGAATCTGAATAAATAATTACAGACTTCAGTCACCTAGCTGTTTATGCAACAAGACAGCTTCTCAGCTGTCCTCAAGAATTTCATTCAGGGACCAATTCTAAGACAAAAGGATTCGGTGACTGAGAAAGAGGGCGTGCTATGTAAGAGGATCACAGACTTGCTTTCTGTGATCTGACCTGTTTTGTTCAGTCGCAAGGTAGGATTAGTCCATCTTCTACCGCTATAACAAAATACCTGGTGCTGGGTGATCCATAAGGAGAAGAAGTTTATTCAGCTCACAGTTTGGAGGCTCAAGGGCAAGTTCCTGGCATTGAATAGGTGGTGGCGAGAGCCCCATGGAGGACGGCATCATGACGGGAACATACACTGAGAGATCACATGGTCTGACTGGAAGCCAGAGAACAGGGAGGCACCAGTTTTGCTCTTTGATAATAACAGTCTCATAAGAACTAGCCAGGGTGCCACAGAGTATCTTAATTCCTTCTGAGGAAGCACTTCCTAGGACCAAGTGACCTTCCACTGGGCCCCTCACTTAAAGGCCCTGCCTCTTAATAGTGCTGTGCTGGGGTGTAAACCTCTGACCGTGAACCCTGGGGGGACAACAATATGAGAAACAGCAGTAGCATCTCTTTCTTTTCATAATTGACACTGTATTGCTAGCTAACCATCCTTTTTAGGCCAGGGGAGGCCTAAACCAGCCCCACCACCCCAGATTCCCACGTTTATGTTGCTTGTCTAACCTCTGCCACACTTATTTGCACCCTCTGGATGATTTCCTGCCTTCTCCTAATTGCTGTGTGGCAAACTAACCCCTTATCTTTTTTATTATTGCTCAGCAGGTGAATATGGTTCTACACCATTGTCTTAAAGCATTTTGTTTAAGTTTCATGGGACACAAAAGCCAAGGAGTGAATCACGTGGTCTTTCTGCATCACTTCTGGTAGGAGATATTTATACGTAAGAGTCCTCAGGAACTTCCCAGACAACTAATGCCTGTCTTTCTCCCCATACCTCACGGACTCCCTATAACAAACTGTGCATATACCAAAATTGTTCCCTGCTTTTTCCTCTCTGTGGGTTCCTGTCCCGATTAACTATGTACTTATGATAATTCTAATGTTTCTAAGATTTATTTATTTATTTATTTATTGCCTTTTTGAGGCAGGGATTCACTATGCAGTTCAGGCTGGCCTTCTACTCACTTTGTAGCCCAGCGTGGCCTGGAACTCACAGTGATTCTCCTGCCTCAGCCTCCTGAGTGAGGCAATGACGGGCGTGGGCCACCATATCTAACCTATTTCTATGATTTGAAACAATGAACAATCTATTTGGCTTTCTACTTCTACAATGAGTCTCTTGGAGTTTTTTTTTTTAGCACTAGAGGGGCTTTTTTGTTGCTTGGTTGTTTTTGTTTTTGTTTTGTTTTGTTTTGTTTTTAGTACAGGGTCTACAGTGTCTCACTACATAGATCGGACTCATGGCGATTCTTCTGTTTCCAGCCTCCCAAGTGCTGGAATTACAGGTGCGTGCCACCGCTGCCCAGTCTCAGTCGCTGCCTCAGCATTCCCCAGGGGCAGGGCCAGCACCACATGCTAAGCAGGTGCTTTAGTCCATTGTGCTATCTGGCATGCCCTTGGAGAGCTATTTTAAGCAGAAGTGTTTCCCAAAAAGAAAGGAAACAAAATGACAAAGGCTGTGAGCTTGTGGCACCTGTTTAGCAAACTATGTAAACAAAATCCAGGAACTTTTCAAATAACAAGTGCCTTCAGACTCTTGGTGGTAACTGACCTGAGGTGCAAGGGGACTTATTTATTCCATTAGCTCAGTCTTCTTGAGGGCTATGTTTCCATTTAAGACATTCTTTAAAAGCTTTTGCTCACTTTCCCACAGAGAGGATCCCTCTGTAGAGGTCTCCCTTAGTGTGCTTTTGTTGCTATAACAATACCATAGACTTAGCAACTTATAAAAACAGAAGTTTATTTACTTTGAAGTTCTGGCTCAGAAGCCCAACGGTAAGCCTGGGTATGTGGCCAGGGTGTTCCTGCTTGTGGAGACTCCGACATGGTACTGAGCATCGAAGGCCAAGGAGGCCCACAAGAGGGCGCCAGCATGACGGTTATAACTGACCTGCCCTCACGGACTAGCCCATTCCTCGGCTAACCACTGATCTAATGAATCCACAATCGGAACCCTTCTGACCTAAGCGCTTCCCAGAGTTTCGTTTCCAGACGTTCCTGCACTAGGGACCAAGTTCCCAGCCCACGAGTATTCAAGGTATGCGGTCAAACCATAGTGACGCCCTCAGCCCAACCGTGGCTGCTGCTATCAGGGGCTTCTGGGACCACATTCTTGTCTTCTCCAAAAGGCTATTGGGGACACCAGTAGGAAAAGTTAAACCATTCTTGCTGCTCTTGAGACGTTGATATTTGATTTGCTTGAGAAAACAGAAAGCCAGCAAGAGGAAGACTTCAACGCTTTCTGCTTTTCTCGCCTACGTCCTGCTTTTGATGTCATAATTTTTTAAAAAGCAGAGAATCTTGTGAAAGCAGAGCACAGTAGAAACCAAGCACGGAGCTCCCCAAGCAGTGGATGTTTCTCCCCCAGGACCAGAGAAGGTAAAACCCAAAAGAAACCAGCTCTTATGGCTCTTTGCATGACCTTCTGGGTATCTGAAGAATGAATTTCTCTAGACAAATCCAAGAGCTTAATATCTTCCCTGGCCTTTTTATCTCTTCAAAGCTGTACTTGTTCAATACGTGGGCAAGAAAAGCAGCCCTTAAGTCACACAAAAATCCATCTTGGGATCCACGTAGCATCTGGCCTTGCTGACACTTCAAGTGCCCTCCCCTCTTGGGTAAATGAACGAAGACTTCACTGCTCAGCTCTGGCTGGCTTACCTGCAAATTTATCCAAAAGGGATGAGCCCCTTTCTTCTCTTTCCACCTTCCTCACTGGCCCTTGCTCATTTCCGCAGTATGTTGAGGCACTTTTCATCTTTATTATCCCCCAACTTCTCCTTTTTAATTTTTTTTTACTTTTTTATTGAATTTTTTATATAACAAAATGTATTATGTTCATAACTTTCATACAATTGATGACATAGAGAGCAGTGAAGATTGTCGTGCATGTCATGACAATCAAAAAGTCTCACTGAATTAAGGAACAAAATGAAGGATCAAGAACAGTGGTCTGAAACCTACCACAGGATTTTAGGATTCAACAAATAAGAAGTAGGAAAAAATTTCAGACCAGAGCATTGTTGAAAACAAAACATGATACATACAAGAGCACATATTGTCATGCTAAAAACAGGAAAAACTACACAAAGTCCAAACCTAAACATTAATACAAAAAAGAAGAAAAAATCAAAATTAAGAAGCAGAGGGGAGGCCAAATGATCTATCAATTAAATATCTATTTTAAGAACTATCTAGAGCATAAAACAAAAAGTGATATTTACCAATAAGATTTCTTAGTTTTCTTAAACACTTCTCTAGAAGTAGAAGACAATTTACCATTTAATAATGGGAATGTGATTTGAATGACTTTTTCTTTAAAATAATTACAGAATTTGGGAACAATGTACACATGTTTATTTTATAGATGAATTCCAAAACTAAGGTATATTGTATAGAATACCTTTTCTTTTTTAGTGCATGATTTCTCAGTGCTCACACATTGAAATTGGTGAGGACTTTGGTAGCATCTACACCGAATTCTAACCTTGCAGAAATTCTAAGTCAATCAACCATGGAGCTGGGACAAAGCAAACAATTGTGTTTCTGAGGTACAAATCACAGAGCTATTGAAATTACCAGCTGGACAAAACTTGGAAGATAAACCAATCAATTGATACATGAAGTCTTGTGTAGCATATTGTTGGATTTTGCTTCTTAATCCACTCTGCCACTCTATTTCTTTTCTTTTTTCAGCTTCTCTTGCTAAGAATCGAGGAGGTTGAATCCCTAAGAAATCTAGGCCTCTGGTTTTCTGGTCTTTGGCACACGCATATTCCATGCGGCTAATGCAAACTGGACATGAAGTGGTGTCTCATTCTTCAGCATAGCTGAATTCCGTTTATCCTCACAGCCACAAAACTCACATACTTGTCAGCAAGAGAAATAAGTGAGGTCACTGTCCTGGTATAGCCATCACTTCCTGGCCATTGCTGTGAAGCTTGGAGGGGAACAGACAATAGAGTTGCAGGATGTTTCCTGGACAACTTAAGATCTAGAAGAGGGTGGTGGGTGGAAGATGAGAAGACTTCTTCAGTATCAATATGATCATAGCTAAGTGGTTTTCAGCTGGGCATGACTTTGCTTCCCCAGGGAATACCTGACACCATCTAGAGACATTTGTGGTTCTTGAACCAAGAAGGGAGGGTGCTAGAGGCACGCAGGAGATGGAAGCCAGCAACGCTGCTAACTACTCACCTTCCAGGGCCATCCTTCACAGCAGGGCCAATGTCTACCGAGCCAAAGTTAAGAAAGTGATGCCTTCACTTTGTGTGTGTCGCTGTCCAAACATTCCTCTAAAATTTTGTGAAACTATTCCCCTGCATATTTTTAATTGACATCTTCAAATTACTCATGAGTTTAGTGAATTACAAACGATACTTCTAACTTATTCCATGCAGAACTGTTACATCACTTTTAGGTGCTGAAAACTAATTAATTAATTAATATGATGTGTTCTTGATGTACACCACCATTCTCTTAAAAATCTATGAAGAAAACTATTTTTAGAGATGAAACTGTATTGTTTTGAGCTTCTGTGTCCATCTCATGTCCCCCACCCCAGGAATCTATCCACCTATGATTCAAGCATTATGAATCAAGCTGCACTGTGATAGAAGATTTCTCCTGATCAACCAATCATGTTGCTTTGTCACAAAATGTTTGTGTTCCTTCCTGTGGCCATACAGATCTACTTGTTAACATTTTCTTTGGTGTTGAATTAGAGTTACAATTTTTATTACATGGACTTGATGAAAACAACCTAAGCAAGTTATGTATATAGTTATTAGACATTAACATTAACATTTCTTTGATATGCAACTTTTATTGAGACTGAATTGATCTGGGGGGACAGCATATCATGGGCTGCTGGATGCAGGGCGAGGTTACTTTCTGCCTGTACTGTTACTGTTACTATTCTGCCCAGCTAAGTGCTGTGCACAGTGTAGTTCCCCTGAGATGAGGCTTGCAGAGGATTCCTCTCAGCATGCACTACCATCACTGAGATAGATAGTAAGTGTGTCTTTAACTCCCAGGTCTCTGCCTAGAAGGACACATGTCACCTACACTTCCACCTCATTCACCATCTCAAATTCTTTCTTCCTTTCTTTCTTTCTTTCTTTCCTTCTTTCTTTCTTCCTTCCTTCCTTCCTTCCTTCCTTCCTTCCTTCCTTCCTTCCTTTCTTCTTTCTTTCTTTCTTTCTTTCTTTC
>PVJA010012334.1:0-28651 GCA_004027025.1 Myocastor coypus
ATTTCACCAAAATAGATCACCCTTATCATTCATGAAGGAGCAGTCTAATGACTTGTTTCTTTGTGTGTGTGTGTATTTAACACAGGGTCTGTAGGGTCTCACTACACAGATTCATAATGATTCTCCTATTTTCAGCCTCCCAAGCTCTGGGATTACAGGTGTGCCCTACCACACCTAGTCTCAGTCTCGCAGTTACCACACTCCACCTTCAAGGCCAGCACAGCAGGTGGAGCATTGAGCCCCAGGCCCTACATCTGCCTAAACAGGTGCTTTAATCTGCTGAGCTACGTGGACAGCCGCTGATGATTTCTTTTTGATCTCCCCCCAAAACTTGAAAATTTGGTTTTTCATGTGTCATTGTATTGAACTGAGCTATTTCTACCTGAAAAAAGCAAAACAAAACTTGTTTGAAACAAAGCTTGGAGTTTGAATCTACATGGATCCTCTGTGATATTCTGGGAAGCATTAGCCAAATCAGTTAGGTGGAGCACAAAAGTGGGCCAAATCTCACACTTTTACCCATGCGCACAACCCTGTACACAGCCAACGATGGTAACACTGAAGGGCAACACTGTAGCTGATATCTTGAGGTTAGAAACAGAGGTTTAGCATGGTTCAGTTACAGATCCTGGTCACTTGACTCCTAGCGGGAATAGCATGGTGGAATGGCCCAGGTAGAAGGAAGCTGCTTGTCCCAAGCTGGCTGGGGAGCAGAGAATGAAGGGAGAAGGTGAGGAGAGAGAGAAACCCCTCCAGGTCACACTCGCATGACTGGCCTCTCACCAGCACCAACTCTGGCCAGCAAGTCAAATGTCTTTTCTTTCTTTTTCATTTATTTATTTATTTACTTACTTACTTACTTACTTATTTATTTATTTTTCTTTCTTTTTAAAAAAAAGTATTTAGGACAGGGTCTACAGGGTCTAACTACGTAGATGGGACTTGTAGTGATCCTCCTGTTTTCAGTTGCTCAAACACTGGGAAGACAGGTATGCACCTCCTGGTCCAGTCTCAATCCCCTTCGGGCCCCGAGGGCACGGCCAGTGTGGCAGGCATGCCAGGGATGGACCTTGGCTGCTGCATGTGCCTTAGCAGGAAAGATTTTTTCTTAATGATCTACTCACCTTCTGACATGGTGGCCTCATGCATTCCTAAATGCAAGAGCTGTGTGAGGAAGTCTCAGTCTAAACCATAAAACCATGCAGTAGTCTTCCATTGTTGTGACATTCTTAGTGTACAGTTGTATATCATATAACATGTTTTATATTCTTCTATTATTAAAACATATGTATATTTATACACATTATTTATAAATACAAACGTAGATGATAGAGAGACACATATGGATATATTAATATATTTTGTGGTATCTTTAATTTCCCAGAGTCTTTACCATTATTATTTTAAAAATACATAATACTTGAAAAAAAATCAGTGAACATGCACATCTTTGTGTCTTATTTAATCAATAATATTTGTGTTACTTTTTGTTATTAGATGTACTTCACTTAAAATGTGGTGTCCCCTTTTCTTATTTTTTGTCCTGTTTTTCTTCTTTTTTTCTTTAGTCATGGAGACTAAAGTCAGAGGCTTCAAGAAGAGATATATCTCAAGCCTCTTTTATTTATTTAATTACTTAATATTTATTTATTCATTTATTTCTTTGTTTTTTTATGTGAGATAGGGTCTTACTAAATCACTAAGCTACTCAACCTAGCCTCACAATTTTCATCTTTCTGCCTTAGCCTCTCAGAGTTCATTTCAATTTACCTAGTAGACAACTTTAGACCTGTAAAGATAAAGTTTAGGTGCCAGCTGTGGAGGAATAAAAAAATACCGAGGGAGCTGATGAAACATAATTTTTATTATGTGTTTAGTACACCTCTAGAGAACCATATGTGAAGCAGAGCAGATTCCTTTGGGTACACAACATCTGTTTGGACAGTGAAGGAACAAATGCAAAGGTGTTTTGTCTTACTCAAATATGGAAGGGATTTTCCTCCTGCATTTGGAGTCCAGAATTCCAGGGTGTTTTGTCTCTGGAACTCAGGACTGACATCAACAGCAGCTGGAATCCTCAGAGTTATAGCCTCAGGCTGAAAATAACATTCCTGACTTCCCAAGGTTTTGTTTGTTTGTTTGTGTGTATATATTTGATACAGCATCTCATTAAGCAGCTTGGACTCATAGTAGTCCTTCTGTGTCCAGCCTCCCACATGCTGGGATTTCAGGCATGTACCATTATACCAGGTCTCACTCAGCACTTCCGGGGGGGCAGGGCCAGTGGGGCATGTGGTTCTGGAGATCAAATACTGCTCTCTGCATGTGCAGCAAGCTTAATCTGCTGAGCTATTTTGCCAATCCTTTCTCAGTGGTTTTGAGGGTATTGTACTAGGAATAAACCTGAGGTCTCCAGCTCACCAAAGGACCAAGTTAAGATTTTTCAGTTAGCACAATCATAATAGAAAATTGTCCTAACAAATTTCTTGATATGTCCATCCACATGTCTCTATTGCTATCACTTCCTTTGTGTCTATTTATCTATCATCTCTTCATCCATCCTATTAGTTCTGCCCCTGGAGAAATGCCATTCTTAAATCCACTGATGAAGTTTCATATTGGAGACCATAAATCTTAAATTGATATAATATCTGCCCTAGGATCTCTTTATCCCGCACTTTTTAAGGCCAGATTGAAGTATGGAAATCTGTTCTTTTCTGGTCACAGTTGGAAGCCCTAAGGCATTCTCAGGGCAAAATAAGAACTGTTAGAGAAATGAGGCACCTGGAAAGTCTTGTCCTTGTCTTTCTCCTTGCTAGAAAGTGTAGATCTTCCCATTCCACCATTGTTTAGCTGCCATTACTGTTCCTGGAAACATTCACTCACTGTCCTTAACACATTGTTCTTGACTTAGATGTGATGAATGCATCCCAAGCGTCTGGATGCCTTGTGACCTTCTGTCCTAGAGAGCAACTGCTTGTCCCACATCTGTGCTGTGCATCTTTCCACGTTGTCTCTTTCTCTTTCCTGTCTCACTTGCGTTCTTATCCAGGGAGGAGATCCAAGCCACTGTGGAGATCACTAAGAGCTGGGACTGTGGAAGGGGTGTCTAAAAACGTTAATTCCTAGCTCAATTTTTCTACTAATTTATACCTGAAGTAAGGGAAAAAATGCCCAAATATGCATAGCTCACTATTATTTGTTGCTAATTAATGCAACCAAAATGTGATTGTCTGTTTTATTGTGAGTAGATTGGTAGAGGCTTTGGGTTACTCTTCGGAAAGGATTATGAAAAGGTGTGTACAAATCTCTTTGTTGACATTTTTATTAAATTTTCTGGGGTCAATTCCAGGAATTAAGATTATGAGCTTAGAATATAAGTGTGCGCAAATTTGATTTTAAAAATTGAGAATGTAATTTAAAAAGGGAATATACATATTCAGACATTAAGGCATCACTGTTTCATGCTCTTATATATGCATTTACACGCACATACCACAGAGGCACAAACATATATATGAATGGAGATTTTATAAAGCATTGCTATCTGAAGATTCTCAAATGTAGTGTGGTAATTTATCATAATTTTTCTTCTTTCCTGGAACTCAGTATTATTTCCATTTTCTGAAAAGCACTAAATCTTAATTTTCTATTATATTTCATGCCCTGGTCCCATTTTTGCCTTCTGAGCAGAATGATACTGTATTTTTGAAAGCAATTGTACTTGGTATTTGTATATTTCTTAGAAGTATGATGGTTTGATCTTTCATCATTTATCCATATTGATTTTTATAATGATTTCCTGTCAACTCCAATCTCAGTTTCCAAACCACTGTTTACTACCCTATAGCTCTCATTCTTGTAATAATTAATATATCCATTTCTACAGATATGGAAAAACAATCTTTTCTCAGTAGGATTATTTTATTTCAACATCGAGTACATTATTATCTTGACTGTTGCAGGGAGAATAAATTAGTAAGAAACTTCCAGTGTATGCATAAAATGATTAGAAGGGAGCTAGACAAGTAAATATAATGTAAGACAGAATAAAGACACAAAGAAAGAAGCACAAGGATAATGTATACAAGAGTCGTCAGTCATTTGGTTCTTTATTTGTTAATAATTGTTTTCTGAATAAAGGTATCACTGGGAAATGATCAGGATAGCATAAATATCTAAAAAATAGTAATAATTGTTTGTTCATTTATCTACAAAGGCATTTTGTTCATGGTTCAAGGGTTTCCTGTGTAGAGATAGATTTGTTATTGTTGGACTCAATAGTCTCATGCTTGTAATGTCAAACAAAGGGGATTTGATGTTTTTCCTCACATTAATTTAATCAAAATTGACCGTGCCCTACAGAGATGGGTGTGAGTGTAAGCAACAAAACGATTTACCTGAAATTCTCATCAATCTATTAACATTTTCTTAATCATGAGGACAAGTTCAAAATTCTTTGACATAAATCATAGGAGAAAACCTATGTGTAAATAAGATTGATATATAAATATACGATGGAGACATACCATGCTGTAAAGAAAGATATGCTCAAGATGCTTCTAGGAAGATGGATGTTCCTTGATTCCCTGATTCCACACTCTTAAAAGTGAAGTAACTTGGACACACACGTATGGATATTGCATTAGTTCTCTGGAGTGAGAAACTGAACGTGTAAATAAAGGTTGAATATATATTTTGAAATTGGAGGAAAATGTTCAAAAGGAGAGGGAAAGAAAGAGAGAAGGGAAGCAAAAGGAAACTAAGAAAAAGTAAAAATTAAAAATAAGGAAAGAAGGAAAACATGAAGCAAAGCTTTATAAAGGGAAGTTGTTGAAGGGATGGTAGAAGAGGAATGATGATGAAATATGTTATATTATGTCCAGGTGCAAATTCTCTAGGATGACTGTGGTTGCTATGTATATCTAAGATGTACAATAAAATCTAATTTAACAAAAGAAAAAAAATAAAAAGAAAGAAATCCCGTGTGACAATCCTGATGAAAGTGATAGGCAAACAAAAACCTCATTGTCTCTAGAGATTTCGAACATGTAACCTTCCTTTTAGTCTAAAGCACCTATGCGAACTGGAACAGAAGCTTGAGCCATATCACCACCCCTAAGCAACTGCATACCCTGACCATTGTGGAGGATGTATGGAGAAGTGCTACACACCTGGCGAGGGGACACTTCTGAAAGATAGCTGTTACCATTTTAATTTATTAGTATGCATGTGTTCTTTCTATTTGTGTGGGAAGTTGGTACAAGTACATAACAAGTCTAAATTCCTTGGTCTCACCCCAATTCCTCTCCGTGTTTCTCCTCCTCCCATCGCTAATTCCTTTCTTTTTTTGCCATGTGTTTGCAATACATAATGCTTCCATTCCTTGCATGCTGGTGGTACCTGGACGTAATACACACAGTTTTTGTTTGTACTTTACCCATTTCTCTCTCTCTACCCTTTCCTCTCTGAGAATGCCTGAAATACTACTTTCGATTATCTCTCTTGCATTTTTACTTTGGGTTTTACACATAAGAGAAACACTGGAATATTAAAGCATCCAATTCTGATTTACTTCACTCATTTATTTTGGTCTTAGGGTGCATCTGTTTTCCTAGACATGCCTCAAATATATCTGGGGTTGCTAATTATTCATTCATGAAATGAAAGCAAACTGGGAAGTCAATGGTTGCTACTTTGAAGTAGTTAATTTTTAATCACCGCCTGAGTAAGCTAAAAAAATTATTATTGTCATATAAATGCTTTCTTTAAAGATTTCATTTCATTTACTCTGACACTATCATGTTGAATACCCAAATACATAGTAATTTAAAAGAAAACCAATACAAAAAATTAACTGTGATTTTAAAAATACATATGTAGTTTATATGTATACTTACACATTGCAAAAACGTATTTGATGAAATTAATCTCACCATGTATTGGCTTCGTTTTGCGGCGGAGCTGTCATTTCTAAAACATCAAACCAAACATGTTTTGTTGTATTTCTACCCACTTAGAGAGGTAAATAATTTTCAGATACTCAGCATAGCTTCAATATATATATTTTTTGTGAACAAGAGGCATATTGATATTGATATTCCCAAATCTTCTAATGATTTTCTCCTGTTAGTAATTGCTAGAGACATCTCATGATCAAAGAAAATAGAACTGTAATGATTGCCAGTAAGTTCTGGTTAAAAATTGTTAATTGTACCTAATTTACAATAAATATATCCACAAATATATTTTCATTTGTATAACAATTTGAATAAGTACACAAATGAAACTATGGGCATAATTTATATTTATGTGGGGGTACTTAATGTAGATATCTAAGTGTATACATATGTATATGAGAAATTATGTTTGAAAATATATTAATAAAAATTTCCACTCTATTAATAATCTCCGAAATAAATCTCATTTTCTGCTTTGCTATTTCTTTTATGTCCTATGCTAAATAACATTTTAGATGTTAACTATGAATATGTTGATATGAATATATATGAATATACATTGATTTAACATTATTTTGCATATTAAAGCAATTTTAATGCATTGAGATATATTAAATATACTAAAGGTTTCTCATATCTCAGCATTTACAGCATGGATTAAGAAACTAATTGAAATACTGAGCTTCAATACAGAATTTTAAAAGTCAAGAAAAGCAATATGATGATAGTATTTACTCATTTATGGTCCTTAAAGAAGTGCTTCATTTTAGTTTCTATGTTGAACAATTTCTATGCATATGAAGACAATCCCTCTGAGGCCACTCTGTGGACTCAGGGCTGGGGTTCCGCCGCTCTCGGTGTGCAGCTACTCTGCTTCACTGCGTGGCCTCTGTGCACCCACCATAGATTATGTTGGAGCACACTTCAGACAAGGTAGCATTTTTTCCATACACTTCAGTTTGCACAAATATGAAATTTCAATGATGAACAAAGTGTAAAGTTTCATATCTGGAACCAGACTATACAAGCAAATAAAGAAAAAAATGACAGTATTTTTCTCATTTGTCACACACAGTGCATTTTGTCTGTTTATTCTTGTTTTTAATCCATTAATGTTTACCTTAAGCAAAGACTTATTGTTTCAAAATACAGTAGGGTTTATTCTTTCTCACTTCACATATTCAATGGCAGAGTAGTTTGCTTCTTTCTGGCTTTCATTATAAATACATGTTTGGAGAACATAGTGATTATATTAATTGCACAGAACTGGTGCATAAATAAAACACATTTCAGGTTTTATCCCTTTCTCTCCAGTTTTGCTAGAATCAAATTAATTTGTTAACAAGACCACATAAGCTAAATTACCATATATAGAGATTCTTAGTGACAGAAACTTTTAGCATTATTAATTTCTGCATAAAGCTCATCAATTTTTTGTTGATGTAGAAGAGGGCCTATCACACAGCTTGAGGTTTGTCTCAATGCTATATCCTGAGTAAATTTTATTCTACCTTTCAAATTTTATGAAATATTTTTCATATAATATTTCTATATCTTTCTTCACGAGTAAATAGAAATTATGTTTTCATAATAGTTGCAATAAAATATGTAGTTGTACATCAATTTCTGCTTTCTCTCCATAAAAAAATGAGTGGGCATGTTGTGAGCTGCTATGTTTTATTTAGCTCTAGCTGTTTTCACTATTTTTTCCACATCATCTAATTGTCCATGAAGCATTAGGAGTGTACAGAGAACTTTGATGTACATAACTAGAAAGAGATAGTTCAGAGATAGTTCTGAGATATGCCTGTTATATCAGGCATAATTCACTAAATTCTTCCCATAAATATTTTATGCACTTAGATACATACAAAATATTTAATCTAATATTTAGTAATTTTAAATTCGATGTTTCTAAATTTTACATTGAAGCCGGGCGTGGTGGCGCACGCCTGTAATCCCAGCACTCGGGAGGCTGAGGCAGGAGGATTGATGCGAGTTCGAGACCAGCCTGGTCTACAAAAGTGAGCTCAAGACCAGCCTGAACTGCACAGTGAGACCCTGTCTTAAAAAGACAAAAAATAAATAAATAAATAAATAAATAAATAAATTTTACATTGAAATAATAGGATTAATTGAGATAAAGTTTTAGAACAGATTACATGCAAATAGAGAATAAAGAAATATAAACAAAAATTCATATACATACATATGGAATTTTATCCATGATTCGTCACTTCATAGTATTGTATCTGAATTCTATCATAGATATTTAAGCCAATTAAACATTACAGCTTTGTGCATAGGTGTTTGTAGCTTTCAAAATAAAAATCTCATTATAAAAATTGTAAAAAGAAGATCGCCCTCTCTGGGTTCCCCTACTGTGCCTCTCTCAGACACGAGCTTTCTTTCCTGCAATAAGTATGTTCTGCTCATTAAAAAAAAAATGGTAAAAAAAAGCATGTCTCACTCAGTAGGATTCTATTTATGCATATGTAGAATTATTACACAATGTTGAATCTTCAAAGTAAAAAGCTTTGAGACTCCACACATTGATGAGAAGTGGGCCCAACACCTGAGCCATACTTACAATCTATTTATCTTTCTAAATTAAAGAAGTGAGACAGAGAAAAATAGAGTGATATTTCAAACCCCCATACAAAGGTCATGTTTGCTGTTATTTGTTAGTGAGGCCTTTATGATTTATTACAACAATAGAAGGCTGAATTTAGGATTTTCTGTGTCCAAAACTTCTTTAAAGCTATAGTTAGCATCTTCTGCATCACTATCTGTCTTTACCATGAAGAAAAGTCTAAAAGAGCGTCAGTGAGATATCTGAGTGGCATAAGCATCTGCCTAGCAAGTGAAAGGTCCCAAGTTCAATCCCTAATACCAAAAAAAAAAAAAAAAATTCAAATACATTGCAGCTTGCTTTTGCTTTTCAATGGAAGTTTGCGATCTCCTGATGTTGATTATTTTATAACCATTTAATCTTTATACAATATCTTGACACTAAGGATAAAAGTAATTTGATTTTAAAAATCCCAACTTTGTCTAATGAATGGATTTCCTGAACATTAACTAATCAAATATAATCTTTGAAAATCTGAGTAAAGCATGGTTCATTTAAATCAAGTCTCATTCACTCATCAAGATTATTTTTAGGTAGAAATTGCATTTGTTGTATAAAAATCTGATGAATTGCATTTGGCACAGTGAGCATTATATACGGGATGGACACATGTACAGTGGCACTGATTACTTGAAATGTGGGCAAATATCAAACAGGTACTGGTAAGCTGAATTTATACTACTGATGGGACACAAGGAAGTTAACAAAATTCTCCATTTAAGAACAGCTGACTGCCTTAATGAGAATCGACTCCTTGTCATTTTTTCTCCTTTTCCCCAGTTTTATTGGGGTTTGTTTAGCAAATACTATATAATCAAAATCTACACAGTGACACTCTGAGTATACATTTTTAATGATTACTACAGTCAAGCTAATATATGTAGAAATCTCTTCATACACTTATCCGTATGTGTATTTGTGTGGTATGAATAGCTGAAACCTATTATCTTAGCAGATTTCAAGTGTGTAATACACTGTTATTAACTATAGCTACCTCTTCCCATATTTACTCATTTATAACTGAAAGTTTGCAGGTTTTCACCAGTATTTCCTCTTTTGTTCCATTTGCCAGTCTCTGGTAATCATTACTGTATTCTGTTAGAGCTCCCCTTTTGTATGAGATCAGTCAGTATTTTTTGTCTGATTTATCTAATTTACCATAATATTTTAAATTTATCTCATGTTGTTGCAATGTCAATGTTTTCTTCTTACCTAAGGTTGAATATTCCATTTTGCATGACTATACATGTGTGTATAAGTATGTTACATTTTTCTAATTTTTGGTTTTGTAGTTTCACAGTAATGCTTTCTCTACAGAATGTGTGACTCCTGCCTTAGATTCTATTGAGGTTTCATAGTAGTATGTTTATTGATGCATTGACAGCCATTTGTTTTGTTTCCATATCTTTGTGTGGCATCTTTCTTACTCTTTCACATCTTTCCCTAAGTCATGCTTTCACATTAGAACTTTATTTTGTGTATGTCTAAGTACTTTAATCTGCCCACAAGTACTACATGACTTCAGTTTTTCTTGCATTCATAATCTACCCCAATTACTTCTAGGAGTTTGCAATGATTACGCAGTTTCCTTTTGCTCTTTAGTTGAATTCACTCTGAATTGTAGGCATCTTCAAGCTTCTGCTGCTCCCAGTCTATAATGTCTCTGATTTTACTGCTAGGTATAATGAGAAGAGCTATTTATTTCAGTTTTAAAGCTCAATTATTTTGGCAATAATAGTGCACATAACATTAATTACATTGAAAAATCAAAAATCTTTATTGAGTAATTCAGTAAGTACATGCAACATCGTATTTATTGACTCGCTTTTCAGAATAAGTTTGAAAACACATTTATTTATGTTTTTCAGTTTTTAAAGAAAACTATGTTATGGCTGGCTCACCCTGCCATGATGGTGGGGCTGGTGCAGCATGTGGTGGTGAGAATTGAACTGTGGTCGCTGAAGTTGCCTAAGCTTGCCTAAGCAGGCACTTTAGGCCACTGAGCTATCTTACCAGCCCTGAAAGAAAACTATTGAGCATTACAGAGTTGCATTGATTACATAAGATAAAAAAAATTCTAGTATATGGAAAAATGAGAACTGTCTCCACTAATTTAAAGATCATGATTTCAAATATCTTCAGTTAAATAAGTGACATTTTAAGAAGAACTCTACTAAGGTAAATATTCTACTTATGAGAATTTTACATAATATTTCAACATTATTTTACCAGAATTCTGCTATCAATTATATTTATGAAAATTAATTCTTAATTTTGTTGTGGTTGTTCAATGTCATGTAAAATACTACAGATCAGCACCTTGTAAGCAAATATATTTATTAGTTCACATGTTATGTGTCAAGGATCCAGACATAAGTTATAGGAACCATCTGTGTGTGAACTTTGAAGCCTACAATTAAGTTTTGACTAGGCCAGAGCTCATCTGGGTAGCACACTGGGTGAATCACTTTGAAAAATCTGCATCTATGTTCCTTTGCATTGCTGTCTCAGTATATCCTGCAGGCATAGCAATTACATCCTTCTTGTTCCTTATACCAATTTCTTAGCACTATCCTTGGTCTCTCTCTTATGGTCTTCTCCAGAGGCAATGCATAACGGGAATATTTGCTTCTATAACATAAGTATGCTAAAACATAATTTTATACAACAAAAAATAACCATTGGGTGGCACACCAGCATCTTTGATATAAGCTAACAGAAGTGTGATGACTCATTACTTTGCTGTATACTGTGTGTGTGTGTGTGTGTGTGTGTGTGTCTGTGTGTAGTACTGGAGATTGAACTCAAAACTCTGCAGTTGCGAAGCTAGCACTTATTCTACTGAGCTGTCTCCTCAGCCCAACATTGCTATATCCTATTAGCCAGGAACAGATCTCCATTTTTCATTCTCACCCAAGAATAAAAGATTGCACAAAGTTATAAATATTAGGAAGTAGCAAATCAAAGTGGGAAGATTCCCTTCAAAGTCTTGCCATCAAAATCATTAAAGTCTTTTAAATACCAATATAATATTCTATACCTTGACTTGAATTAAACTGCAGAAGAATCTTCAAACTTCATAACTACTTGCAGATTTTGTCATTCTGCAGAAAGGCAATTGTAACATATAAATTGTATTATTACTTGCCAGGTGATTTGACACATTCCTGTAAACCCAGGATTGCCGAAGTTTCAGTCCTGCCTGGGCTACGTAAGTAATTCCAAGGCCAGCCTGCACTATACTGCATGATCCTGAATTAAAAAGTGTAGATTATAACTAGAAATTATTCATAGAAGATTAATCAGATTTCCCCAGTCTTGGTTTCCTAAACCTCAGGTGATAGCCCACCAATTGATCCAATGGGAAGGCTCTTTCTGTCTGTTCCCTTTTCCAAGAACCAGAGCTGAATAAAAAATTATCACAGTTTTGTCTAAACACTGGAAATAAGATGCTGTAATTGGCATATATTTCAACTTTGATTAGTCTATTGATAGATGCTCAGTGATCAACCAGCACACAATTGATCCAGGCAGCCTGATGTCATTCGCTCTGTGCATCTAATTAAGATCTTAGGGAACAATCTAATGTGTTTATTGAGCATAACTTGCAAAGGATTAAAGACAAAGCTTCCTGGAAATTGTCCCCTCTGGGCTGGGAGATAGCACAGGGTTACTAGTGACTGTGTGACAACTGCAGGGTCGTGAGTTTGTTTCCTTATATCCCCAAAACTGCCCTCCCAAAAATGTCGCCTGTGAAATATGTTTTATTTTACTAATTGTAATGAGAAAGAAATAGCAGTGAGACAATTTCAAAACAGGTTACTAAGACAGTTACAATAGTCAATACTCTGAGTATTGTTGTCTTGGTAGCAGTTATTCAGAGTACAAGATGCAGACATGATATCTCATTTACCTGTTGAATTTGAAGTGATTCACAGTGCTACTTACATTACTTCTAAGATAGCCACATTTACTTATGCTTCTCTCAAGAATACTATCATGATCATTTCAGATTTAATTTCTGGGAGCTTTAAAAATTTTATTACAATTTATGAAACTCTAACAAGTTAGGAGCAAGAAATTTGGAAATATGCAACATTGACAATTAAAAATAAAATATAACAAAGTATTTTATACAAGAGTATACATACAAGAAAGAAAAATTTAAAAATCTACATCATAAATAATTCAAATCAGTAGATAGGAAAGCAGTACAGGTACATAAAAATATGGAATTCAAGGAGTCTAATACATTCCAATGAACTTATACTATGTGAATATATTTATTATTTATTATAATATTAAAGACAGCATCAGGCAAAATAAAGCACTCCTCTAAAGATTGTAAGGCTTAGACCAGTAAGATAGCTAGGCAGACTAAGCATCTGCTTAAGCAAACACAGAGACCTGGGTCCTATCCCAGTGGGGTGATGACTAAGAGTTTAAGCTGCTAGTCAGATATTATATCAAACACATTTTAAAAAGTTGCTAAAGTGCCAGCTGAATAACTCAGCAGATTAAAGCACCAGCAAGCAGTCACCAGGGTCAGGGTTCGATTCCTGGGCCTGCAGTACCAACCCTATCATTGGGGCATGCTAAGATGGCAACTGAGACTGGGCATGGTGACATGCACCTATAAACCCACTCTTGGGAGGCTGTAAACAGGTGGATCACGACAAGTTCGATCTACTAGTGAGACCCTGAAAACCCTGTAGAACCTTCCCCCCACCGCCCCCCCAAAAAAAAATTGGAAGGGCTCACTTTGCTTCATGCAAATGGGCTTTGTTTATCCATATTATTAACCAGAGGTTTGATTAAAATTTTCAAAATTAGGGACACTGGGCTGAGGAGAGAGCTCAGTGGCACAGCACCTGTCTGACAAGCACAGGGTCCTTAAATCAATTCCTGGTCAAAAAGAAAAAGAAAATTTAAAAAATCTCTAAATAGATGGATGGATAGATAGACAGACAGACAGACAGACAGACAGACAGACAGACAGATAGATAGATGGCTTGATAACTTAAGGGCAACAGAAGGTAAAGATACAACTCACGCTCACATATTTTTTGAAACAAAATGCCGATTACCTTCTCCATTTCTCAATACATTTGAATAATTTCCTCTGCATATAGTCTTCGGACATGGTATATAGGATGATTACTAGGCATTTTAGATGCCTATGCAATGAACTCTCAGTGTGATTATATTCTTTATTTTTAGGTTTAAGAGTTAAGGTAAGCACTCATCCTTGTGTCTTATCTGCATGTCTCTGTCCTAAAGAGTATCTGTAACACAGAGTCGTTGTACAGGCAACATTAGACTGTTTTGGCTAATTCATATATAAATCACAAGTTGAGCAAATAGATATTCATATTGTTGAGCATTAATCTATCACAAGTGAGTCTTAGAAAAAGACCACTTAGTTGAGATGCTCTGAGGATGACCATCAAACTCTATCACTTATCTTGAGATTGATACAGAGAGCATCATGAACGTACCATAATTTGTGCTATGTGTCAATATCAACCCTTAACAAAAATATGAGGAAAAGTATTAATGTTTCAGGCTGAACTGTTTATTAATTGATGAGTGAGTAATATTTTTTATCATCTGCTGAATACCATTCTAAAATATGAAATCTTTCTTGAGTAGCAAAGAGGAAAATTTTTTCATGTTTTATTTATTTATTTACTTATTACAGGGTCTTGCTATGCAGTGTGGCCACCCTAGCTCACTGAGGCTGGCACGACAAAAATCTTTTCATGTATACACAGTAGCAGATGAGATGCCACCAAGTGTGTGTACACATAAATATGTGTGTATTAATAGATGAATTGAAAAATATTCTGGCTGCATTACTAAAATACACATGAAATAATAACTTGTGATTAACTTTATCATGTATCCACTTAAATGTTCTAAAACTCATTTACTTTTAAGAAACGCTTCCTCGTACAGTATGTGAACATACATTTGAGCTTTATTGATTACAAAAACTGATCCTGTCACTTTCAGCAAGCAATAGTTTCTTCACTGAATTTAATTTAAATGTGTACTTAATAAAGTTTACTTCACTTCCCCCATACCTACTTTGAGTCAACACTATAATTATGAACTGTACAGTATATTACACTCAAATCATAAATGTTAAAATATAAAGAGGAATAAAGTGATGTTAACCACAAAAAGAAACAAGATTGAAAATGATTCTTTCTTCAACAAGTTTATTGGATAGTAATGAATACAAGTGTTCAGAAAAGTACATATTATTCCTTACTAAATTTTAATGTAATTTAGAAGAAGGTCCAGAGATAAAAAAACTGGTCTATGGAAATAAAGTATACTCAAAAGAAAGTATTTTTTAATAAATGAGAAGTAATTTGTTATCATTATGGGTTTATGAGTGTATACTCATTACAATTTTATCCATCAAAATCATGTTCTTGCCGGGCGCGGTGGTGCACACCTGTAATCCCAGCATTCGGGAGGCTGAGGCAGGAGGATCAGTGTGAGTTCGAGACCAGCCTGGGCTACAAAAGTGAGCTTAAGGCCAGCCTGAACTGCATAGTGAGACCCTGTCTCAAAAAGACAAAAAATCATGTTCTTTAGAAATATATATATATAATTTACTTCTTCCTTTATCATTTGGATATCTTGTATCCTTTCTTTTACTGGTAGGTCTGGCTAACAATACAAATACAGTGTGGAGTAATATTGATAAGGTAAGATATCCTTATATTCTCCATGAATGAAATACAGGTATTTCATTGAAATATTTCTTTCACTGAAAGATAGTTGGTATCTTTCAATAAGAAGTAATATTTAGGCTCCATCATTTTTTTCTTTACCATCCTGTGCAGGTAGAAGGCTATTGCTAGTTTACTGAGTGTACTGATCATGAAAATGTTTTGGATTTTGTCAAATTGTGTTGAAAATCAGGTGCATTTAGTTGTTATTGTTTCATAAATATATCATACTAATTGAGTTTTGTGTATTAAATGTCATTTCTGCAAAAGTCTCATTTCAACACAATGTGTAAAATTTTTATTATATAGATGTTTTCAATTTTCCAGTATTCTGATAATTTTTTTTTCAGAACTGAGGATTTGAACTCAAAACCTTGTATTTGCCAGGCAGGCATTTGTACCCCTCAGTTATCTCCCTGGCTCTTTAAAATTTTGAATGTATATTTATAAATTATGTTATTCTATAGCTTCCATTTTTTGTACTTCTTTGTTTCTTTATAAAAATTTTACTTCCTTTTGTTTTTATTTATTTTTTTTTTTTATTTTTATTTTTATTTTTTTTTTGCTTTTTGAGACAGGGTCTCACTATGCAGTTCAGGCTGGCCTCAAGCTCACTTTTGTAGCCCAGGCTGGTCTCGAACTCACATCGATCCTCCTGCCTCAGCCTCCCGAGTGCTGGGATTACAGGCGTGCGCCACCACGCCCGGCTCCTTTTGTTTTTAAAAAGGCACAAAATAATGTTAAAACAGAAAAATTACGAGTGATGCATAATTTCACTGAACAAAATAATATGAATTAAACAGTATTTGTGATAATGCATAGTGTTATCTTCCAACCAGTTATTCATATTACCAGACATATTCATGTAAAATTGGAAGAGAGAGAAAAAGCAAGAAGTATGTAAGAAATTAAGAGAAAAAGGAGAAACAATTGAAAAAAACAAAGAAGATTAAAAAAAAAAAATTAAGCATTATCGGTTGCTTTCCATAGACCAGAGGAGATCGACAGTACACTTGGTAATTGTGTCTTAAGGGTATGATAGGAATTTGTTTTCTTCTATTTTTTGAAAAATTTTCAGGCTGGAGAGATAGCTCAGTGGAATAAATGTTTGCCTGGTAAGCTTAGGGTCCTGAGTTAAATCCTTGGTACTGGAAAAAGAAAAATAAAGAAAAAAAACTTAACACTATTAATTTTTCTTTTTCTGGGCTGGGAAGATAGCTCAGTAGAATAAGCGCTTGCCTGGCAAGTACAGGGTCATCCTCAGTACTGAAAAAAATATCTGAAAAAAATGTGTGCAAATATTTTATAAATGTTGCTGTAATTCATAAATAAAACTATCTGTTCTGTGATTTTCCCTTTTTGGTGTTTTTCACTTATTCCTTTTTCAAAATTTTATATTTATTAGTACATGTCTGCAGCACATAATGATTACATTTGTCATTGAAAGTTGGTGCATGTCCACAAAATATCTTATCGTTCCACTTTTTGCCCCTTTCTCTGTCTCTTCTATCCATCTCTTGGCCAGTGTTTCAAGTAAGGATAACTTATAAATATTATGAAGCTCCATTTTCTATTACCTTGTTAAGTCTGCTCTGGTGCTTGCTTATTATTTTAGAAATTTGCTCATTTCAAAAAGGTATTCTTAGGAGGCTGGGGAGATAGCTCCGAGGCACAAGTGCCTGCTGGGCAAGTGCAAGGTCGTGAGTTCGAACCCCGGTCCCAAAAAAAAAAAAAAAAAAAAAAAAAAAGGTATTCTGATTTCGGGAGTGAGTAGTAATGATCTCTTTCATTTCTATTTCTAGAAATTTGAATTTTTTCTCCATTTTTTACTCCCAAATTAATTTACTCATCTTTCTTGATCTTCACAAACAACCAACTACATTTGTATTCTTAATTCTATTTAAGCTCTAGTATTTTTATTTTCTTCTTTACTTTGGGTCTTGGCTGTTTTGTATCCCTTGATATGTGGAGACTTAGGTTATATATTTAATATTTGCTTTTAATTTAATTCAAGCATCTACATTTCTGAATTTCCTTCTGTGAATTATTTCTCTATTTCCTATAGGTATCATTTATGCTTTTTATTTTAATTTTTACTTTTTTGTCTTTTAGGGAAGAGTCTACAGGGTGTTCAGTGTCTCACTACTAGATCAGACTCGCAGTGACCTGGCTGTTTACAGCCTCCCAAGAGCTAGGGTTACAGGTGCATGCCACCATGCCCACTCTCAATTGCCATTTCAGCACTCTGCCTGGGGGAAGGGCCTTATAGGCCCAGGGTTCGACCCCCTGGCCCCTGCTCCTGCTTGCAGGTGCTTTAATTCTCTGAACTATTTGGTCATCCCTTCACTTTATACTATTTTGTAATTACTCTTTTTTGTTCTTCTTTCCCTCATTAGGTGCAAAGAATAAACTTTTATGCACTATGAAGTTTATTTTCATATTAACTTGCATCTATTTTGAGTATGCTATGTCTTGCAACATTTCATAACTTTTAAATATTGTAAAATCTACTTCCATGCATAACATACAATCTGCACTATAGAATGTTACATTGAATTTGATAACAGTGAAGAATCTCCTTAGCCATTTCATTTTTACTCTGCTTCAATTATTTTGAGGTTTTTTTTGTACAGTTATAAATGTTTGCAATCACCATATTTTCTACTAGGTTTAAGCTTTTCTCATAAGTACATAATTTTCTTAGGAAATTTTTATTAAGCCCTGTTTTCCAGATAATAGTCAATATACTTTCTTTAGGCTTTGTTAATTTTTGGTTGCTTGGTTTATCTTCTTTTTAAATTTTTTATATTGCCCTATTTCTTTTTTTTTATAATTTTTTTTTTGAGACAGGGTCTCGCTATGCAGTTGAGGCTGGCCTTGAGCTCACTTTGTAGGCCAGGCTGGTCTTGAACTCGCACCAATCCTCCTGCCTCAGCCTCCCAAGTGCTGGGATTACAGGCGTGAGCCACCACGCCCGGCTTATTTCTGTTTCAATTTATGTGTTCAACCAGACAATTGAACAATGTATGTCACCATTCTACCATTTTCATGCATTTGATTAAACAGTTTCAGCCATATATATAATATATATAATATATGCTATATTATACATAATTGTGTATATATTATACATAATTCATAATCTGAAATGTACCTTTGTGCTTTGTTGCAGTTTTGCATTTGACATTTTATTCCTTCACACATGTTGATTTTTGTTGCATTTATGTATTTTTCAGTTACATTCTTACTAATTTTTAACAGTAACGTTACGTCTTAATTTAAGGAATAACAAATAACTTCCAACAGCTAACAAAATCTTTCTGCCTGCATAGTTCTGTCCTATTTCCCTACTTCCTTATTGCAAGATTCTTTTGCATCTTGGTCATCTATGTGCATATTAACACTGATTTACCCAGCTCGCATCTACACCTAACAATATAAGATGAGGTCATAAAACTAAAATTGATATGGAAGGCACATCTTCAATCCAGGAAACTGAGGGTTGAAAATATGCAAGTTCAAGCCCTATCTGCACAGTTGAGCAAAAGGCTCTGTCAGAATAAAAGAATGACAGCAATACCAGTGTGCCATGATTGTAATTTGATATAAAGATTTTGAAATCCATTCCCACCACCGCTGACATCTATGTGTCCCATTGTTACTTTCACTGACATTTTCTTTATGTGAATTTGTGTGACAGCTCTCTATCCTTTCATTCCATGCAGGATACCCATGAACACTTGTTTTGGATTTGTTTTCAAGGAATAGCCACGTGTGGATTTAGCTTAAAACTTCTCCATTGCCCCTTAAATTTGAAAAAAAAAACAAAAAACAATTGTAATAATTAATACATTGCTAATTGTCGTCATAGCAGTTGTTCAGAGTACAAGATGCAGACATGATATTTTTCTAAACACTACTAGTACAAATCTTTCTTCTCATTGAACTAAGAGAAAGTAGCTGTCCTACTAACGTGTTTTGAAACTGCCTTGCCATTTTTTCATCAAAATTAATAAAAGTAAAAATAAAAAATATACTTTTACAGCAGATAGTGACAGATTTAGTTTGACTCAAATGATAACACTGCAAATAACAGCATTTGCACCACTTTACACATGTAATCTGGTGTTGAGTCACAAGCCACTACCTGTCTAAAAGTAATAATAGTGTTTAAACAAGATATCATGAATCCATCTTTTACTCTGAATAATTACTACAAACAATATGCAATGTAGTAATTATTGTAACTGTCCTACCACTTGTTTTGAAATTGTCTTCTTGCTAATTCTTTCTCTTTAAAATTAATAAAAAATAATTAAAAAGAAGAAAAAAGCTAAAATAATTTCACTATTTACTGAGTACTGTATAGTCATTTTATTTCACTGATGATATTTTTTGCCTTTATATGTTTTGAAAGGTTTTTATTTTATGTACAAAGGGTTTGTATGTTTTCTTTCATTGAAGGCATGTGTGGCATGGATAGCGCATGGAGGGAAGATCATTTAGCCCCACTTGATGAAGCCCATAGCCTTCGTATACTGTGGGAAACACTGGTGGCACGTGTTAGGCCCATTACTTCCGCCTCAGGCCCTGTCAATTCAAGAGACAGCCAAAGAGCGAGAGCCTCATCTGAACTTCCTTGGGTGACTCCTGTAGAGATGCTGGTGACCAGTGTTGCATGCCTTTGTAATTTATGAAGGGAAATCAGGTGAGCAGTCTTATATGTCTTGAGTTTCGAATTGATTCATTCTGACTACTTGAGGTAAGCCTCACTTTCTTTTTGTTTTATTTGTTGTTGCCATTCTTTCGTTGTTTTGCTTTTGACTATCTGATTGTATCTGTACGAGTGAACACATCCTTGAATTGCTCCTAACTGATGTAAGAGTCCCCTCTAGGTTATTGTCTCACACCAGGAAGTTAATATTTGTAATCCCAAAGATAAGTTATTGCATCAAGTTAATTACAATCTACCGGTCTCAGGGCAACCTACTGCAAAAATAAAGACACTTAAAACATATTTATAATTGGGGAATGAAGGGGCCCTAAATCCACTTATGAAGATGGCTTTCCTGAATGAAGAGGCTGACCCTGGACCACACCCAGATTTTATTGTTATTCACTGAAGGAATGGCTTGAGGAGGAATGACTAAGGATTGTGGAAAGTAGGTGTGTACTTTAAGCTGAGCTAGATAGGTGGCCTGCATTTACTTCTACCATATGCAGAGAGAATATGCAGAAAGAGTAACTCACATTGTACTTTTGAGATAGCATTTAATGTTTCTAGGGTCTGATGCTCTGATGTGTAATCTTTCAAGCCCTAGGACATCATAGCCTCTTTCTCCAGGTTCGATCTCAGCAAGCAGCATGGAGTACTGGCTCTTTTTCCTCTCTCAAACGGGCTCACATTAAAGAGCAGCAGGTGTAGGTTATCAGGAAAACATGCATTCCACCTTCAGAGACTACCACCAGCACCTCAGCTAGACTGATACACATTGCTTAAGGCCAATTGAAAGGAAAAACAGAAGTCCTAGCCAGCTCTGTACATATCAGTAGGAGGAATAGGGTCAGGCTCAGCCAAAATGGAGACAATCACTCTTCCTTCAAGGAGAGCTGCTCAGGTGGTCCTCCACAACTGGAACTTTCTAAAGTTCTTTTAGTTGGAAATCTATAAGTTTTACTAAACTTAGAAAGTAGTGTTTCTTTATTCTGTCCATATCTTTTTCTGATCCTTGGCTCCTTTGCCTTAGCCCTCTCAATAATCATACGTTGCTACATGCAAGAGTCTCACAGTCTCAAAGGATACGCTTGTTTTTCTTCTTTCTTGTTTGTATCTACCCAGATAACTCTCCACTGACCCATCTTCTGCTTTTATGTTTCTTTATTTTGTGTATTCAAATATGCTAATTATCATTTTAATGAGATTTTCATTTTGTTACTGTACTTCTCATGCTGTCACTTAATTTGACAAACACAGTTTCATTTAGCCCTTTGAATATGTTAAAAATAGCTGGTTGAAGCCTCTGTCTAGAAATTCCAAGACAGCTTCCTTGGGGACTATCTTTTTGATATTCCTATGCTTATTTATGGTTTGTGGTTGCTGCTGTCTGTTGTAGCTATTTTTATTTAGTAACATACAGAATTAAATCTACTAAGCATGTGTTCCTTGTCTGGTAATGTCATAAGGATAGATTTTAACCTGATGACTTTGCTCATATAAAAAGAGTGAGATGAGCAAAGAATTCAGTACCAAGAACTAATCATTGTGCACCCTGTTCTCAAATTTATTGCTTCCAGAACTATAATAAGCACATTTTGGCTGTTTACGTCACGCAGAATATGGTATGATAGCAGTCCAGCTGACTAATATAACAAATCCTTCCTCACTTTTTTCTTTGAAGCTTCTCAATTAGTCTATGGATAGACCTGAGGTAGCTAGCTCCTTAATCTCCAGCAACTATAACACTAAAACACTTGCCTGTAAAAGTTTTAAATAATGTACTTCAGGAGAAAAATTTGAGTTTGACTTGTGTCAAATAAATACAATTTCTTCATGTATGAAGCTTCCATGGAATTAATGGACAGGTGAAATAATAATTTAATTTATTTTTCAAAACTCTGGCTTTGAAGGAGCTATAATTTATATAATATAGGTTATATATAATATAATGTATTATAATTATATATTATATACTATAATTTATATATATATATATATATATATACTTCCTATAAATAAAAATTATAAAACTACAACACATATAGTGCCATCATGTTTCATTTGGTACTTGGAATTTTACATTTATTTTCTATGCTTATTCTTGAAACAAAATGGAAAATAAAGCTAGAGCAATTATAATGACACAAATTCATTTCCGTAATCAATATTTTCACACTGTAAAAACTGACTGTTAACTACTCCAGCGTAACCATTGAATAGGAGTCTCCCAAAGCCCATAGCCAACAAAGACACCAGCACTGGATTCTTTTCTGCTGTTGTTGAGGTTTTATTTGTTCATTTACTGCAGTAGTGCATGCTCCATGCAGAATGATCATATTACTTGTGAGAAGTTGACATGCTAGCATACTGGGTCTTAGTTCCTTCTCCTTTCTGCCACTGCCCTCCATCTCTGGGCCCCCTGGAGAGGTTCAATATATTTTCCACTAAAACAAATGCATAAGATTTGTGTAATATAGATTGTCTAGTGTGTATGTATTACTTTTCATAAAATGAGATTTACGCATAGAAATGTGGTATAAACGTAGTACACAAACACATGCATTTTAGGTCACATGGAAAGATTCCTAAAACTGGTTCTGTATTAATACAGAACATTTCAACAAGTTCTAAAATTTTGGGTAATTGAAAATTAGGCCACATTTACTGTGCAAAATGAAATAAAATAAATGTTTGATTAAAAAAAAAATAGCTTGAAGTGATCCTACTGGAATTTAAAAATCTGCCCAGAGGAGTTACAGGTTCTTGACCCAAGCATAGCAGCACCACTGAGGTAGAGACAACATTACAGGAGCATAGCTTCCTCAGGCATTAGTGGCCCAGTTTCTGACTGGCAAGCTTCAAGGGCAGAATCGCTAAGCCAGGACAGCTGCAAACTGACAATCCCCGCTCTAGCGAAGCTGAAACGTGAAACTTATTTCAACCTAGCATGCCTGGAGAACAGAAAACACCCACTTTAAGAAAACTGAAAATCCTAATTGCCTAGAAATTCTCCATATGAAATATTACTGGAGAACTTAAAAACATCTATGCAATATGTATGCAAGTTTGTCTGAATTTCTTTTTCTCATTTTATAAACAATTATTCATGTTATGGTTCACATTCAAAGAACCTAGCTACTAATGGCCTGAAAGGTAATATGCTAATATTAAATACATTTTATACAAAAGATGAAAATAAAAATTATAAAACTATAACACATTATCAAGATTAGACATGTGACAAAGACTCAGCAGAAAAGGAAAAATATTTTTGGCTAACTTTACTTCCTCTTTATTTCTACCAAAGTCATAGTACCATTCATGTTCCTATGGGAGATGTTTTCCTGCAAAAATTTTTTTCAGTAAAATTTGCATACACTAGTGATTAACAAATAATTCATAAAATTATATTATAGTTAGTTTATAAATGGCATAAACCATAATATATTCATTGAACAATTGTCATTCAATTCCAAAAATTGGCCAATTATATAGAGAAATTTATTGAATTTTTTACTTCATTCACAAATACTCAGTAATTGATTCTGCATGAATTTGCAAAAGTTGAAGCATTAGAATGATTTAGGATAAATATTTTAATATAAATGGAAGGTGAACAACTATTTATAAATGGACAATTCCTATGTCAAGTCATGAATTAGACAGCATATCTCAGTGGTAGTCATCTGTTAACAGCTTATGAAACATTCGATGACAGAAAGGAACATAAATGTGTCACCTTGCAATTTTGTAGTTTGAAAGTCTAAAATGAGTCTCAGTGAGCTAAAATCTAGAGTTCAGTAAGGATATTATTTTTCTGGACACGCAGTGGGGAACCTGTTCCCTTGCCCTCTCCAACTTTGAAAACCACTCAGGGTCCTTGGACTACCACTTTGTCTGTCTTCAAGCTCAGCACTGTTAGCTGCAGTCTCTCTCACATTCACTTCTCTTCTACTTTTCAAAAGCCATTATTATTATTATTATTATTATTATTATTATTATTATTATTTTCAGCTCAGCCTGCCCTGGGGGGGGGGGGGCTGGTGCAGCATGTTGTGCTGGGGATTGAACCACGGTCCCTGCAGTTGCCTGAGCTTTCCTAAGCAGGCTCTTTAGACCACTGAACCATCTTGCCAGCCCATCAAAAGCCTTCTAATTATAGCAAGCTCTCTTTAATGGCATATCCACATATTCCAGGAATTAGAACACAGATATCTTTCTTGACGAAGAGGAGGAATGGAGGTTCTTATTCCACTGGTCGATTATATCAGCCATACTGCCAGACCCACTGACATCGGAATAGGTCAGGTTGTTTCCTGTCTTTTCACACAAAGTTCAACCTTTCAGGAGAGAAAGGATAATTCACCCAGGTTTTCCTTGTTATTTCCCTCTCGACATTGCAATGGTGATGTCTTTTTCATCAACTTTGTACTAAGAGAATTCCTCTGGCAAAAGGGCATCTTCTGGGACAGCAGCAAGAGGTATAAGTGCCAGAAGCCATTGGACAATAAATGGCCAACCTAATTGGCAATGTACATGAACTAGCAAACATGGTGTAGAATATGGAATTCCCTCACTAGCACTAATTGTTTCACAAAACGCATGTGTTAGTATGCTATATATATTTGGATAGAAAATATATATTAGAAAACAGATACAGTAACTCTAATTTTATTAGAAAATATTTATACATTAGAAATGTTTTCTTTTAATGACATATTTTAGATAAGTAATTAAAGTGTGTTATTCTTTTGAGTGTTTATGTCTAATAAATAAATCAGCATTGCAACATTTTGTGCTAAAGAAACTTGAGGACAGATTTTCAGAAATAATTTTAGTAAAACACTTCTTTCTCTTTGTTTCTCTCTAAATTCCAATAAGACACCTGAAAGAATTTAAAATTGGAGAGAAACTCTCTGAGTTAATTTCCCAAATGCTAATGGGTGACATAATAACAGTCTACTAAGAGTATAAAAAGACTCTATGAAATTTTGGTGCCTGGCGTGGTGGCGCTCGCCTGTAATCCCAGCACTCGGGAGGCTGAGGCAGGAGGATCAGTGTGAGTTCGAGACCAGCCTGGGCTACAAAAGTGAGCTCAAGGCCAGCCTGAACTGCATAGTGAGACCCTGTCTCAAAAAGACAAAAAAAAAAAAAAAAGAAATTTTGTTGTCATAACTTAACGTAAAATATTCGGTACGATAATAGAACTCATTGACAACAGAAAATTGGAAAGTTAGAAAATTGAAAATATATACAAATTAAATTGTATACTCCTGAACAAAGTGTCACATAAGAAATCAAATTTGAAATATAAAAGTATCTTGAGACTAATAAAAACAGAAATACAATGTAGCAAATTGTATACAAAAAAGAAATATAGTTTTCTAACGAAGTGTTTTAATCATAAATGGCCCCTACAGGAAAAGATGTGAGATACTTCATTAAGAAAAAAATATCTGAAATAAGGTACCTGAAAGTTCTAGCAAAGGATAAACTATGAAGGCAGAATGATATTAGTATTAAAGAGTAGCACAGAATTAAATGAATTAGAACCTAATGAATTTAAAGAATCAGTAAAATGGAGAATATTTTTCTTCAGACCAAAAAAAAAAAATGAATCCAAATAAATAAAATTAGAAATGAAAGAGACGATGGTATGTCTGATCTCTTAGAAATACAAAACACAATTAATAAGCCTACAATAAAAAATTATTGGTGAATTGGATGTTAAAAGATATATGTGTTTCAAGGAGCTGAGATTCTATCTAGATTTACCATAAACACCTAGGAACTTTGAGTAAGAAATTCTCAGTAAGGAGATTGCAACTAGTCAACAACCCCTTAATAATGAGAAGCCCAGGACTTTGTATTTTGCTGAATTTCAAACATGTGAAGAGTATTTAACATTAAACCTACTCAAGTTCTTCCAAAATTCTAAACAAGGAAGATACTTACAAACTCATTTTGCAAGAATAACATTGCACTGATGGTGAAGCCATCTCTCCTGAATTTTGTGGACCAATTACTAAAATTTCTTCCCTGCACAGGCTTCTGCATCCCTCCCCTCTATTTTTCAACCTCAGTAGCACAGTTGTCCACCTAACATCCTCTGGCTTCTCCTGATGGATGCTGATTTCATGTTCTTGCATTTATAAGTGGGTATTTACCCAGCACTTTTCTCATTTTTCTTTCATATAGTCAGATTTCCACTCTTCTCTTTGCTACAGTACAGCCACAGATAAGACACATTTAGTGATTCTTACTTAAAATTATTTCTGTCTTCCATTGTGACTGAACTGAATTCACACACCACCACTCCTTTGAAGCCACTTTTGGCAAATAAGTCTCCAAAAATCCATGGAACTAGGACCAATGATGAAGTATTAGGCAATACAATTCAATGCTTGATTTCACTGGCTTTCTGTTGATGCTTTCTTTAGCCATTTACCATTGGGCTAGTTTAGGAATCCTTGCGTGCTACTTTTCTTTCCTCTCCTCTCCTCTTCCCTCTTGCACTGCTATTTTGTTTTCCAATTATTGGCCCTTTATGTTCCATCTGTAGTAATAACCCAGGAAGGTCTCATCTAATGTCCCACCTAAATTCCCTCACAATGTTCATGGTTTCTAAATGTGTATTTCAGTGCTCAATTTACTACTAAATCATAGGTCATTTGAGTTGCCACAGTTTGTCTCCAAACAGACATCAGTAGTATTTTGAAAAGAATAGTAAACACCTGCAAGAATTTTGGATATGGTTTTTGTCCTAAAGATTCATGCATAAGAAAATGCGTCCCAGTGCTGGGCTGTATGGGAGCATCCCAGTGTATGGGATTGATGGTAAATTGAATAGGTGGGATCTAATTAGGAGAAATTAGGTCACTGGATGCACTACTTAGTGATGGAAGAAATGTAGCTCCTGCAGGTTCTCAGGTACAGCCCTTGAGAAGAGGTTGCTGTCCATACCAGGCCTATCTTCTGCTCACTCTCACTTTCTGTCTCATTGCTGATCATTTCATCTGACCAGTGGCTCCACCCTTAGTCACCTGCCATGTATAATATCAGAGGACCCTCACCATAGGTGAGAAGAGGCCCCTAGCATATTCACTGAGCTCCAAAACCATCAGCTAAACAATACTCCTTTCTTTACATAGTTATTGGTGCTCACTGCATAACATAAAATGTGACTGTTTTTTTTTTATTACAAACATGTGGAAAACACCTTGACATTAATATCTATACCCTTCTATAAGTCCTCAGTTCTGGCATTTCATAAGGTTTTCTGAAACCTATTTTATGAGATGTAACACAACCAGCTGTTAATTTTTTGTTGCACATTTATTCATTGACAAATCTAAGTATTAATTCAAACCGAATGTACCTTTTCATGCATTCTATAATGTCACTGCAAAAGGCATGTTAGTGCCACTTTAATACTCTAGTCATATACAAAATAAAGAGAATTATAGGCTGCCTTTTAATATATAATTACCTGAATCTATTGCTTGGTCTCTAAAATAGCATTACCCATTTTTAAAAGGTCTATCTAGTTAAGCAATATAATTTATTGAAGAAAGTTGTTAAAATATCATCTCCTCTATCTCTTCCAAACATAGTGGAGTGTACATGGCAGCAATTATAAGTAAAATGTAATGCAACAAAAGAAAGCATACACTTGCTAAAAGTTCATAAGAAAATTATTTTCATAGGGTTTGCTGATGAAACAACCTATCCAAATCAAGGGCAGCATCTGATTTCTAGCTTTTAACACATTCATGCCTTCCTACAAATTAAGGGACTTGTGGTCAGGTTCCAAGTAGATATTCACAAAAGGTCAAGGTTACTTAGCTGTTTTTCAAATGCTTATGAGGCAGCACTCTGCTTTCAGAAAGATCTCACCGGCCTTTGTAGCACACTGTGTGTGCAAATAGATTTCTTGTTGAAACCTCTTCACAAACCATGGCAAAAGCTGCCTGAGAATTTGTTTCTAATAAGAAAGCTTAAGTGTGCTACCACATGGATATTTTTGGTCTAGCTTCAGAAGCACTCAAAAGGATGCTGCATAAAGAATCAAAGAGTCTACTAGGAAATGTGTCACCTCAAAGGCAGACTGCAGGCTAAAGTTCTGGTGAAACAGGGACATGGCCAAAGACGGGAAATCCATGTATATTGGTTCAAAAGATGCTCTGATGTATTGGTTTTGCCTTTAGTGAAGGGAGAAGGAACCATACTCCCAGGCTTTTCTGTTTAATGAGCCTGTCTGCCTCTTTACTGTTCTCCCAGGCACTGTGACTGGTGCGAGGGCAGAATCTGCACCATAAACAGGGATGCAGGCCCCAGGAAACCCCTGAGGACAGCGGGGACTGATGCACACGCTTACTGAGGCCCTCCTCAACTACAAAGTGGATCTGGCCCACAAAAAGGGATCCTAAGGGAGAATGACATTAACTAACAAAAGAAAATGAGATCTGATGCACAGGTCGTTCTCAAGCAGGGCTTTTCTAATCCACGAGATCAGTGTCATTTATGGTAAAAAGGTGACGATTGGAGCGTGGGTTAGAATCCATGGACAGCTGGAAATCTTCAGGTGGTGTTTTCC
>PVJA010012334.1:28751-52325 GCA_004027025.1 Myocastor coypus
ATATATATATATATATGTAATAGCCAGATCAGCCTGCCCTGGGGCTGGGCCTGGTACAGCATGTAGTTCCAGGGATTGAACCACATTCCCTGCAGTTGCCTAAAGTTGCCTAATCAGGTGAGCTATCTTGCCAGCCCTGAAGTTTCAATTAAATGAATTAAATGAAGTGGCCATTCACTGACAACTATAATGCATATATTCCTAGCTTCACCAAACAGCTATTAAGGACAAAGAGACGGAAAGGACTACATAAGGACAAGATGGTCAATTGTCCAGTTAGCTTAAAGGAGAAGACATCACACTTGAGACATCACACTAGAAACTCTCCTGTAAAGCTGACCATGCTTTACTGCCCTGATGACAATGTTTTGAGATTCTTATTATCACTGTTTCACTACTGGCGTAAGATTCATTTTGGTCTTTCTCTCAAACTTAATTTTGTCTTTATTTGACTTAAAAAAAAATTCTTTGTTACATTTCTACAGTTATATATTTACGTTAAGTACATAAATCCAAGATATATAAGGTACACATTTTGTAGACATATCTATTATCTACTAAATAACAATTGCTTCTTAAACATAGACCAACTGGCCAGGCCATGCAAGACTTAGGTTTCATTTGCAATGAGGAGTTTGATTAGTTGTGCTGCTTTGAATTTTTTTTTTTTTTTTACATTTCATTCAACCTCTGATTACTTGTATATATAACAAAATGACTTAGAAAGATATATGTTTTCATAATATAAACCTTGTTATTCCACGGTCAGACCTCATCTAGGATCAAGGTTCGTGTGGATCAAGGACAGGAGTTTGAAGATGGCCCTTTGAAGGTTTGCATAGCGCAGAATCATTATTTTACACCTACAAAGCTCTAAAACTTTATTGTTAACCTTTTCATTATTTCTTTTAAAAAGCTCAGAATGGAGTTGAAGAGAGCCATTCATTTTTCTGTTTCTTGAATGAGGATGATTAAACACAAAATTATTAATTTTAATATCCCACAAAGAGTTTTGCCTATGACTGCTTTATAATGACTCTGTTTTCAATATACAAATAGCACATCCTTTCCTGGGGGAGGGAAATAAATACATTTCAGAAACCTCAATTTTTTTAGTGTACCTAAATTTTACGCATTTTTCATAACCTGACAAGACCAGCTTACTGAGGCAATGTAGTATTTTCTTTTGCTTTGTTTTGTTTTGTTTCAATCTGGACAATAAAACTACCGTATCGTAAACCAGGAAGCAGGTGTTGTATGGCGTTGTATGGTTTCGCAGGGCTGACATACAAAATTTCAAATTTATGTTGTTTCCAAATGCTGGATCCAAGCACGAAAGAGCACGTGGGGCTGCATCTGTGGGATGGTAGGAAAGACTTCCACTCTGTGGTTGCCGACAGGTACAAGATGGCTGCCCCCACACTGGAAAACACAGAGATGTCAGGAGAGAACTCGTGCGAGGTGCCCACTGCCTGTTTCCTTCGGTGCTTTCAGGAGCTTCTTTATCCAGCATAAGGTGTCCCCAGGAAAGAGCCCTTGCTGGGCAGTGTCAGTGATCATGATGTAGCGGCCCATGGGAGCTTAACAAGGTTTAACCCTTACCAGCCTACCCTGGTATCACAGTTGTCTTGTCCACACCTGTCCACAACAAAGCTCTAGATCCAAAATTTGACATTTCATAAATTTGGCCCACTAAGAAATAAAAAATGTCTTTAATAAAACCACAAGAATGACAAAACTTACTGAGACTCTGCAGACATACACACAAAATCTTTACCTAAAATAGAATTAGTGAATTCAGTGTTTGTGTGTGTGTATTATATTAAATACTATATTAACTGGAATAGCTATTTTATGCTGCAAGAGCAAACTTCAGAATGGCAGCAGTTTATATGATATGTCGCTCCTGGTAGGTTTTGGATTATTCCACCATATCTTCACTGAGGATTGAGAATATAATTCAATAGTATAAGAAACTCTCTGGCAAGCACCAGGTCATGGGTTTGATCCTTGGCACACACACATAAGAAATTCTTCACTCAAAGACCCATTTCTCGGTGTAGCTTCTATGTAAACTTTATATTGAATTATGGAAAAAATTTGATTAAGAATACTCCGAATCTTACTATTTCTGTAAACAAGTGATAAGCATCTTTGTGCTTAATTCTTATTAATCAAAACAAGATGAATGAAAATGCTTGAGTGCTACAGGGCTGCGTCATTTATTTAACCTTCAAGGAAGAATAATATAATGTGAGAAATATTAAAACAGTTTACAACAGTTTTCTCAAACTATTTTATGTATTAATGGATGGTAATGATAAAGTATCTAACTAGTTATTTGAATATTATTTAGGTACAGAAGCTACAAGATACAGATGTTAAGCAATAGAATAAATAAGCTTGAAAATCTCTATCTGTACATGTCAAGATTATTGGCTGAAACTGAGCATATGTGAATTGGTATTATCAAATTGTACAGCTGAATAGACATGATACTACTAAAAACAATTCAGGAAAAAATGGCCACATCTAACATGTCTCAGGTAGTACTAAATGAATAGTTGTTTAAGGACACACAGACACCAACAATGCAATGGCTGAGCTACCACTGGTGGATCAGGAGATTTTAGAGCTCTTCAATGGCTCAGTAACTCTACAGCAATATTCACTTACCTGGATGGAAGGTCTCTGAAAAAAAATGTACATTGCTATGGCTTGTCTGTGAGGACTTGAATTGGAGCTTGCTTTCAGGAAAAAAAAAAAAAAAAAAACTCATAACAAACACATTTCTGAAAAATAACCCCTGGATGAGTGTAGAATTTAGCTCAGCAGTACAAGGCCTGCCTTGCAAGGATGAGGTCCTGCATTCTACTCATGGAACTCTTTCCCACAAACATGATAAAAATAGTTCCTATATATTGCTTAGTGTTAAAGATGCTTAAATCAAAATGATAGGTTAGGCAATACAAGGTTGACTAAAGCCCTTAAAAAGACTTGTTAGAAAGTGCCTTGCGAATATTTGGCTTTGAAAAGTCCTGATACAGGCTGAGAAAGTCCAAGGGCCATACAATTGCATAGGACTGGGTAAGTACCCAGAGCATACTTTAAAAAGTGCAACTTTCTCATCTCTAGCTAACACTGATACAGAAAGTAATAACTGTCACAAAGTTATAGCTTTCTTGGTCCATCCTCAGTAAGGTCCAAGGCCTTAAAGAAATTATCTGTTCACTCTAAGTGTAAAAATCTAAGAGTCAAAAGCACAACATCTTCCCCTCCAGTTTTCCTTTTATGCTGTCAGAAACAAACTCCAGGGGAGACTTTCACACCCAGAGCCACATATACTCAGATCATCTGAGTGCTGCAAATTGACCACTACTTGCTCCACTATAGTCTGAAACTAAACATGACCAAGATTACTGGTTTTACAAAGAGAGAGATACACAGAGAGACAGAGAGACATAGAGAGACAGAGAGAGAGAGAGAGAGAGAGAGAGAGAGAGAGAGAGAGAGAGAGAGAGAGAGAGAGGGAGAGAGAGGAAAGGTGAGAGAAAACAATATACAACAGGGCCAATGAGGTGATACAGCAGTCTAAAGCGCCTGCTTGGGCCAGCTTAGGCCGGTGCTTCAATCCCTGACACCATATGCTGTGTCAGCGCCACCCCCAAGGCAGGCTGAGCTAGCCATAAAAATAAATAAATAAATAAATAAATAAAGGTTCCTATTGGCTCATGGTCCAGAAGTTTTCTTCCTCAGGCACTTTACCCAGCTCATTGGTTTTAAACACGTGGAAGTAAAATTGTACAGGTAAAAGCATGTAACAGGAAGCAAAGACAAAGAAGAAAGGACCACTTCCTGATGTCCCCTTCCTTGAATGGCATCTCCCCTGTGACCTAATTTGTCACCTAGACCCCATTCCCTAATTGTTTCACCATTTTCCACTAGCACTGAGAGGAGTATAGACCATCTGTGCCATGCATGAACATACAGGGTACATTTTGTATACAAACAATGGCAATGTAATTATCAGGAATTCAACAGTGTATTTTTCCTTTTTCCACTAAAAATATGATACACATAACGAAGAAGAAAAGTATACTCTTGGCACAGGAAAAAGTGCTGATATATCTATATAGTAAAATTAAATTGATCTCTAAAATGTTTGAATTTGGTACAGGGTTTCACTACAGCACTCAGACTCATAGCGTTCCTCTTGTTCTCGGCCACCCCAGCTCTGGGAATACAGGGGTGTACTTCTATGTCCAGTCTTGCTGGCTGGCTCAGTGATCCTGGGGTGCAGGACCAACATGCCACGTGGTAGTGGTTAATGAACCACAACCCCTGTCTGCACTGGCCTAAGCAGGTACATAGCCCACTCAGCTACCTTTCTGGCCCTTGTTTCTAAAATTTAAAGGATCACAACTCCTGTAAATGCCATGTGAGCTCTACTATGGTTTATGTCTATTTGTCCCACAAAAGCCTCATGCAGTCATGGGACAGGGATTTCTATACATTGAGACTTGACTCATGAACCACTGGTATTATGTGTTTTAATACTGATGGGATTATGGTCTGAGTACTTCTGGGATTATGGGTGTAGCCTAAGGCGGATAGGCTAAGGCAGAGAGCCTGAATGTAATATAAAGAGAGACAGACTAAAGCTGTTGCTCTTTGCTCCCTGGTTGTTTTGTGGCCTCTATCACCATTGTTGTTGTTCTGCCACTGTGAACTGCTGCTCTCTGCCATGTGCCCCTCTGCCTTGGAGCCAGCCGAGTATGGACTGAAACCTCCAGTCACTGAGCTAAATAAACCTCCCCTTCCTTCATTTTCGGTGTCATGTATTTGTCTTAGCAACAAGTAATAAGTAACTGAGACAAGCTCAAATCATGATATGTCCTATTGAATGGATTAAGCTATGCTTACCAGATCCATAAAACACATTACTGTATAGGCAAATAATTCAGATGGAGGAGAGAAAACTTGAGGAGGAAGACCCATCCTGGCTGTAGGTGACACCAAGCAGTGAGTTGTAGTCTGAAGAGGGGCTGGGGCCAAGGAAGAAATCCGTGAGTTGACCAGGAAGAACTCCAGGAAGAACTTCTCGCAGGATTGTGTCCTTGGCTATGGACATCATTGTCTATCTGTCTCCTAGTTTAAACCTCCATTTTCGCTAGGTTTCCAACCACTCCAAATTATTTAGCCTTCCAGATTAGACTTCTATGAGTAGCTCTCCAGTGGTTTCCAAGCATTCAAAACTGGACAGAAGCTGTATTCTTTATTTTTTAATTTTTATTTTAGGTAAATGTCTACAGGAGTTCAGGGTCTCACTACTAGATTGGATTTGTAGTGATTTATCTGTTTACAGCTTTGAACAGCTGAGTTTACAGGCATGCACTACTGCGCGCAGCCTCTATTGTAGTCTCAGTGCAACCCTGGAGGCGGGGCCTGCATGGCAGGCCCAAGGATAGAACCCCTGGCCACTGTACCTGCTTGCAAGCGCTTTCATCTGCTGAGCTATTTCCCTGGCCCATAGGAGCAGCATCCTTGACCCACAGAGCTATTCAGCTTCCCTCTTCTTGGATTGAGCTGCTATGGGACCCTCAGGCTCTCTACACCTCTGATCCTATAAATTACCTAATAAGTGAACTTTCACAAGTATGCACGTAGTACTTATTGATTTGGCCACTCTATAGTACTCTAATACACCCCAAGACATGATATTAAGTTCAAATCTATATTGAACTTTTTACAATTCCTATAGTGCAGGCCATTATTTTATGACTATTAATATTGAGCCCAATTTTATTTATTGACTACATTTCTTTGGCCATGTTAGCCTGCATTTTAAGGACAATAATGCAGCTGAGACCTTAATTTACCCTTAACTTGGAAGTACTCAGTAGGTATTATTTGAGCTGTTTATAATTTCCTTCATATTTTCATTCCATCATTTTTACCTCAATGCCAGATTTTTTGCATATTAAAAAGAAAAGCAGCCAAACCTAGCAAGGAGCATTGTCTGAAATTTTTCAATCACAGCTGTTGTACCCAGAGGGCAATTTTATTCCAAAACATAAGACAAAACAAAAACACCATCATTGATTAAATGATTTAATACTTGGCAATTTTTCTCCAACTAATACTAAAATTTCTGAAAATATCTGTACCACAAAAAGGCATCTGGGAAAAGTTTACTGATTGAAATATCTAAAAAAAAAAAAAAAAAAAAATTCCATGTGCCATGTTTTAATGCATGTTTAGGATGAATAAAAGTTGAATATAGACATAATTATGTAATCCGATGCAAGACATGTCACGAGGCAACAACACACATTTCATCCATCACACGCATCCATCATGGAATCTGGGTCCATCCTCTAGCTCTGCCTCGGCTGAGAGCTGTCCTGAGTGGTGAGCAGCTTCCTCTCTCAGAGGTTGCTTTTCATTTGCCAGTGAGGAAGATTTATAAAATGCACCTGGAATGATTATCATAAATTAGCCAAAGAAAAAGTTATGTGAATGATTTATGAGAAAGTATGGCTTAATATCCTAGCAATAGTAGATTTAAGTTTATAAATTTATTTTAGCAGAAAATTAGAAAGCTACCAAGTAAAAAATGCATTTAATAACTAAGGTAAAAGTTAATATGTTTAACAGGGCAATATTTAAGTTGCCCATTCTGTGGTAGTTTATAATGAGTAAAATATTAAAAAATAATAAAAAGTATGAAACTTAATTAAAATTAAATTAATTTACAAAATAATGAAAATAGAATTGTGCATATTAAAATTTAGATCTTATTTGTGATTGAATAAGTACTAGGAAATAATTTTATTATCTATATGGCAAAGCTTAGCAAGATTGATAATATGAAATTATATTCCAGATTCTCTGGTTGCTTTATTTATCACAAGGCTTTTGTTTGCTTAGGATTTTTCATGTGTTTACAGCCTGAGAAAAACAATTTATTTTTGAATTATGGTGCTGTTTTGCTTGGAACTGTGTGTAGCCCTTGATAAGCATGTCCGTCACTATATGCTTAGAAACAACTGTAAATTTATAAAACTTTTTACAAAGTTCCATTGAACAGTTGTATGGACTCTTGGGTAGGATTCTGAGGCTCTTCAAGCAGTAGTGCCTATAGAATGCTTCGCTTCTTCAGGTGGCTTCCACTTTAAACTTCAGTAGCATCTTCAATGTACACCTATAGTCACTGTGACAGGAAAGGAGGCATCAAATCCTGTCACAATTTTCTGAACAATTTTTCTTTACGTAGGTGACACCTGCTACTCCTTACATTCTGTTGCCTGAAATAAGTCACATTGTCAGACCCATTAGGAAACAGGAGTTGAAAAGCATGACTAGAGTAGGATATATGTAGTATTATTTGGCTTCCACATGCACAGCAGAATGCTCCACATTATATTTTTTAAAACTTGTAACTTTATGGGAGAATTAGTTGCATTCTATGCTGGTGGCACTACCTGCTCTCTGGACACTGTTAGAAATGCAACGCATAATTATAGAATACATAATGATTAGGACGATTAGGACATTGATATTGGGGTCTCTCATCTTTTGATTATTATCATCAATTCTTTTTTTTTTTTTTTTTTTTTTTTTTTTTTGGAGACAGGGTCTCACTATGCAGTTCAGGCTGGCCTTGAGCTCACTTTTGTAGCCCAGGCTGGTCTCGAACTCACACTGATCCTCCTGCCTCAGCCTCCCAAGTGCTGGGATTACAGGCGTGCGCCACCACGCCCGGCTTAATTCTTTTTTATTATTAAGTTTATTGGTGAACTTTAGATATACACAACAATCGCATTCATCCCAAGAAACTTATGACTCTACATAATATATCTTTATTGCTCTTTTTTTTCTTATTGTCCTTCCCTTTCCTCCCCTGAACCATTCTTTTCCTTATTTAAAAAGCATTATTTCCATTTTTCTCCTTTTCTCCTTTTGTCTTTTGCCTTACTTCTCTTTTCAGTTCCCCATCACTAGCTCCCCTTTCTCTTTGGATGATTTCTATTTCACATTTTTCAATTAGAAGTTTTTTGTCATATTTACATCTTCAGTTTCTCACATCAGACAGACAATGCTATATTTACACATTTTTCAATTTATTTCAATTAAAAACATACTCCCAAGGTCCATCCACAGAACTATTCCTGTTATTTTGTTAAACATTTTTGTATCCCTTTTTCCCAGACATTAAGTGGATGTAAAAATACTATATTCTTTTTATCTAATCTTCTTCATGCCTCTTTTTCTGTTGATGTTTCATAGAAACTCTACTGATTCCCCTGGAATTATTAATAGTCTACCAAACCCTTTCAAGAGATTAAAGTTTTGAATTCTTTTTACCTTCACCTTCTTCTGTAGTGACATAGAGAGGATTGAAGGCTAGTTGGTGTCCCTGGAAGTGGTGAATGATAGACAGAGCCCGGAGAGGCCTGCCTTCTGTCACTCAGGAGTCTTGGAAAGCTGAGGCTTGAAGCTTTAGGTGGCGGCTCCTCCTATGCGTACCCTGTTCTTTGTTTAATTGCTACATGACACCAATGGTTGCCTCCTCCCCTGCTTGAAGTATTATCAACATTTGCGTGAGCTCAGTGTCTGTAATATGCTGTATCAACTAAAGTAGTGACGTATATTCCTGAGCGTTTTTTGTTTGTTTGTTTGTTTTTTAATCCTGAATGAAAAGAAGAGCATTCTGAGGCTCTGCACTCATTTGAGAGAGACAAATCTCAGTGAGTCCTCTGAAGGTACGTTCGAGTCTTGTCGTTTCTTTCAGCACTGACATATATCATACAACATTCTTCAAAACCTCTGGAGATCTTGCCCCAACTCTGCCACTCATGGCATTATCTAGGCATCTGGTGTCACACTGTAGAGTCCGTGGCTCCGTGCAACAGCACACAGGGGCAGAAGAGGGAAATTCACTAGGAAAAGCAGAGTTCAGCTGTGGGATGTGAGTACTTCTAGGTCTAATTCTTTAATTGCTTTATAGCTTTAAATGATTTGGAGGAAATAACTACATTTTCTCAAGCTGTGAGACAGTCCTCAAGCAGGTGTAATGGCATCAATCTCTTTTTCAGTGCAGCATACCTTAGATGGTGCCATAAGCCCCAAGCAGAAGAAAGCTAAATCCTTATTCAGCTGCCTTTACTGGGGGACTACACATGGTGTCCCTAACAATGCAGCATGATGGGAAAGGAAAGTGACCCTACTTAGTGGGACCGCTCAGCCTTTTGGTTTTCTCTCTCATCAATGATAATGGTACTGAAAATCATTTCATTCTTCAAGTTTATTATCAAATGACTGTTTTTTCCTTTCAAAATTTAATCAATAGAATCAGGGAAATATTTATTCATCAAGAATTGACCAGCTTATGGCATATATATATATCCTGAAATATCACAATACACATGGATAGTATCTAAAAGTGGTGTCTGTTAAAATAAAAACAAAATTTGAAAGAAATTTGTTTTGCTGTCATAAATGTTGTCTTTAATTAAAAAAAAACAAATAATTAAGCATATGAATTTACTGTAATATAGTGTTGTTAATACATTTCATACAAAGCTGTCTTGTTAACTATTGTTTTGCATTTTCAAGTCTTAGTATCTTTCTTATTAGAAATGCTGATTAATATTTCTTACCAGGAGGCATCTTTCATTAATTAGTCAAATTAAATTTAAATGCAGTTTCAAATCACAGTGCCATGATTTCTTCTCAGAGAACTTCCATCAACTTTAACAGGACTTTTCATGTACATTCAAAATTAAAATTTGCCCTAAGATTTTGCTTACCTAAAAATATAGAAAATATAATCAACATTCACAGAATAAATGCATGTGATGGCTCTACAAGTTTAGAAAATATCATTTTTTATCACAATCTCAAATCTTTTTCCATTTACGCATCAAAAATAATGCAAATATGCTATTTAGAAATATAGGTGTACAAGTGCAAGTATAATACAAATATAAAAGTGTACTATATTATATAATTTAAGGTGCTGATTTTATGTCTAATAAAACCACCTCACTAGTAAGTAGGACAGGAAAGGTTGAAATTGAAAATTATGGGCCTGATAAAATTGAAATAGAGTCAAGGACAATCAGGAGAGAGTTTAAACAATACTATTGACAACATAAAATACATGACAAATTTCATCATTCCTATTTTTTATGTAAAATCCATACACTCCAGCAATAATTTGTTTTTAAAGCTATCTATCTATCTATCTATCTATCTATCTATCTATCTATCTATGTATCTATCTATCATCTATTTAATTGGTGCAGAATCTCACTACATAGCTCGGACTCATAGTGATCATCCTGTCCCAGCCTCCCCAGCACTGGGGTTGCAGCCTTGTACCACCATACCTGGTTCTGGGACTAGCAGGGCATGCAGTACCAAGGAAAGTACTCTGATCCTGATACTTGCCACCTGTCCATAGACCACCAAACTATCTCCCCTGTCCCTCTAAAAATATTTTCATAGTGTCAAAATTATACAAACTTATTCCGATTCATGCACTGAGGCTGCCCATGTGGCTTCAAAACATTGAGCAGTTATATGGCTAGCTCCTGTTAGCCATTGTGGAGTTCACATTTCCATTTGATTCAGGTATAACAGCTTTTAAAATATTGTACTAAACTAATTTGCCGTTTATCTCCTACGCTAATAAGTTTGCTTATGGCTTTTAAACTAAAATGTATGATTTATCTGTCCATCTCATGAAAATGAGATAAAATTAATGCTTAATTTTGTGAACAAGAATGTACCTTTTCACAGTGATTTTAGAGTATTTCCCCTGTCAAAGTTTGAATAAAATTATGAATGTTGTGATTAGAAGGTAGACATTATTATGGACATTTAGCAGCAGGCTATGATTGACTACAGTATGAGTAAATCATAGGAGTCAGTCATACTGCTACTAGTACAATTGTGGCAACTCTTCTCCTGAGCAAGGGCATGTGACCATCAAGAATCAAGGACAGGGCTGCGACGTAGCTTAGCAGAGAAAATGTTTGTTTGGCAAGTGCAAGGTCCTGAGTTCAATTCCCAGTACTGCACCTACCCCACAAAAAAAGAGGGCAAAGAAAGAGTTTCACTTTGCATATATCTTGTGAAACTTCAAAAAGAAGCTGATTCATTATAATTTGGTTTCAATGCAGTCTTTTTTTAAATTGAATTCCTTATTCTTTAGTTTCTATGCAAATCATCTTCCTCAGCAAATTTACGTTTTGAAACACAGAAAAAAAGAAAAGATGAAACCTTTTTTTTTTTTAATTCATTGCTTTATATAAACATCTTTGCTGTTAAGGAAATTACAAAGAAAACATTTTGTGATTAATAATTGAATAAAATTATTCGTAATTTCCATTTTCCTTTTTCTTTTTCTTTTCTTTCTTGCTTCTTTTTTTTTCTGTGTGTGTGTGTGTGTGTGTGTGTGTGTGTGTAGGGTCTCACTACACAGCTTTGACTCATAGTGATCCTCTTGTTTCCTGCTTCCTACCTCCCAAGTGCTGGGATTACAGGCATGCTCCACCACATCTGAGCTCAATTGCCGGCTCAGCACACCTGAAAGCAGAGCCCACGAGGTAGGTAAGGCCCGGAATGGAACCCTACTGCCTGCTCTTCCCTAAGAAAGCACTTAGTCCACTGAGTTATACAGCCAGCCCTCTATTTTCCTCTTTATAGAGTTAAAAGAACTGTTGGAATATTAAATTTAAGGATTTTGAAATTATACCTTTGTTTAAACCTCTCTTTATTTCCAAAAAAATTAGTCATATGCAGAATCCCTATCCTTACTATAAGTGCCTATACTCTCAAGCATCCCAGCATTTCTTGGTAAAAGTACCAAGGTACCAATTCTACATCAAATTGGCTGTTATCAAAACTGCATATTTGCTTCATTTCTGAGTTATACACAAGATCATAGTGTTGTCACGTTGGTTAGACTGGGTGCTAAATATCCTAGGACGACCTGTCATGTATGATTCCAAGTTAGAAATGACAAAAAAAAAAAAAAAAGAATGAGGTTTAGTGGGCAAAATGAAAGAATACCCATAACTGTCCGAATATATCTTTATCTATATCTATATCTATATCTAATCCATATCTAATCTACCTACACCTACACCTACACCTACACCTAAACCTACATCTACATCCATATACCTTGAACTTGCCATGCAAGCACTTACTCTACTGAGATATTTCACTGTCCCAGTTCAAGGATAAATTTTCTTGTTCAAGCTTCAATTCTAGAGTTACATCTGTTCGGCAAACTCTACTTATCTATAATAAAGCCAGGCCAAGCTCAAGATATTTTATCTGACATATAGAAAAAACAGCAGGCACAAAGAGCTAACATATTTCCACAGACCTCTACATCTACGAGAATTTGAAGTCTCTCTACAACAGGTGCACATGCTCAGCTCCCAGATGGCCTGCAAAGCTTACTTTGTCTCTATTAAGTATCAGTGCTGATGCTTTTCTTAGAATATTTAGCCTCCTTTTTGAATCAGAACTCCTTCATACCTTCTATTTTGGAGTATCTAATTCATACAATTTTTTGAGAAAAGTTTCTATACTTTCCTTCCATCTGTTAAGCCATGACTGAAAAATAAAAACAAAATATGAATTGTCTCAGATATTTGGACAAGAATCTGAATTATTGGCCCTGAAAATTATCTTCTCAATGAAAATTACAGGAGGGTATAATTTTTGTTGTACTCCTCATGCTGCAGAAGGTTATGTCTAAAGAAAATGAACTCTTCCTAGAAAACACCTTTTCAACTTCCCACATCTTATCTGGCTGATTCTTTTGTCATACTCTCTTGCATTTTATGAGATTAAGAGTACGATTGGCTTGTGTTACAACATATAGTCAGGTTTCCTGTGTTTTAGCAGTCAGTGTAGCTCCATCGTCCAGCTCCACCGAGTCGCAAGGGATTGACTTCGTGTGCCACATGGCCCAAGAGACTAAACTACCTCCTCAGTCTCCAGTGCCACTTAGCCACATGGGAGCAACTTCCTGTTTCACACAGCGAGCCAGACTGACCTCCACCTTCTCTGGACCCATCCCTTGCAGGTATGTCAAAAAGAGGTGTCTTAGTTACTTTTTACTTGGTGCTGGGTCAAATACCCAACACGCAGAATGAAAGAAGGAAAGGTTTATTACCTCACAGTTCGTGGAGGTTTTAGTCTATATTCGGCTGGCTCAAGGCTGAGTGGAGCAGGGTGGAGAACATCCAGTTCATGGCGGTGGAACAGCAACAAAATGGTGGCAAAGGTAGCCAACCAAACAGAGCAGCATAGCAACAGCTCTAGTCTGTCTCTTTGTCTCTCTTTATATTACATTCAGGCTCTCTACCTCAGCCTCCACCTTAGGCTACACCCATAATCCCAGAAGTACTGAGACCCATAATCCCATCAGTACTAAAACTCATAATCCCAGGAATCATGGATCAAGTTTCAAACTCTAGAAGTGTCCGCCCCCTGACTCATGAGGCTTTGGGGGGACAACTAGACATAAACCATAACAGGAGGTAATTAGTCAGAACTTAAGTGAACTAAATTAAATACAATCTCCCAATTTAATATCAGTTGACCTATACAAACATAAAGTTTACTTTTACTGTGTAAAATGCAAACTCATTAGTTACAAAAGTTTGTCAACCACTAAGTATCGCTACCCACTATTAGTGTTCCTAAATGTAGTTCTGTAAGTACAAAAGCATAACTGCCTTAACCATATAACCTCTTTTGCGCAAGAATTATGCTAAAGGTATAAATGGATCAAGCATTGCACCAAAGGTCAGAAGACAGCGTTCTACACAATAATAGAAGGTACATAAAATGAAATCTCAAAACCCCAACCACCCCCCCCCAAAGCAGACGACATTAACATAGAAGAAAATCAAAATCACACAGCTGAAATCTCTGAATTAACAGCATCTGAAGTAAAGAAACAACTGTAGAATGGCAGGGAGGAAATCAAATCAGAAATAATTTCTGAAGTAAAAAATGAAATGATAACCAAAATGAAAGGATAAGTGCTTCTGGAAAAGACAGTGATAAAAAATTGGAGGAGATTAGCAAAAATTCAGACTCCTTGAATGAGCAGTATAGGATAGAAATAGATTGCATGAAACAGACTCAAAGAGATACACATGAACTTAAAACCTCAGTACCAAGCTGACAATGCTATCAGAATGAAAGTGAAGACAGAGTTTCCGATCTTGAAGACACTGTTGTAACTCGTGAAAAGGTAATAACGGATCTCTTAAAAAGAACTATTATGCAGAAAAAAAAATCGTTCAAAACCGATAAGATGATGCATAGATGAACAAAGTGAGATTAACTGTCATCAATGAGAAAGAAGAAGTTAATACAAATGATAGAAAAAAGAATATGGGCAGGGGTATTAGCAGAAAACTTCCCAAATATGAAATTAATTCAATCAACACAAAGAACACTGCAAAGAATTAATGAATCAAAAAGTTAGTTCTTTGAAAAAATAAATAAAATTGATCAGCCCCTGGCTAACCTTATAAAAAAGAGGAAAGAAAAAACTCAAACTCAAAAAATAAGGAAGTAAAAGGGTGAAATTATGATAGAACCAGTTGAGAATAAGTAGATCATTCATTGCTACCTTGAGAATCTTTACCCTCACAAAATTAAAGACACAAATGACATGGACAGATTTCTACAAACCTACAAATTACCAAAACTGAATCAAGAAGATATAAGAATGTTCAACAACCCAATAGCAGCCTTCTGCACTGCTGGAAATACAGAATGGTGAAACCATTATAGAAATCAGTGTGGAGACTCTTAAAAATTAGGATTGAAAATTTCATTCAATCCAGCTATCTCCCTAATGAGAATTTTTCCAGAAGAACTGAAAACAATTACATCATAGTGATGTTTGTTCACCTGTATTCATAGCACAACAATTTGTGATAGCCAAATGATGGAAACAAGCAAAATGTCCATCATAAAGATTGCTTGAAAAAGATGTGATGTTTTTATACAATGGAATATTATTCAGCTGTAAAGAATGATAAACTAGAAGATTTCATATGTAAGTGGATGTATCTTGAAGATATGCTCATAAGTGAAATAAACCAGTCCTACATGTGTAAATATCTTATAGTCTCCCTAGTGTAAGTACACAAAAGAAGAAATAAAAAGGGAAATTATAATACAGCTAAACAGAAATCAAGAACTTAAATATTAAACAATGAAGAGAAAATAAGCAGAAAAGTTAGTAAACATGGCATGGGAAAAAACCATGCACTTATATACCCTGATGAATTAGACAGTGGTCCTAAGATTCCCCAACAGGTTTTTGACACTTAGAGTAGCAATATGTAAGACTAAAATCTTTCTTGGAATTCTTTTCATTCTGGTCTTCTAGATTTGTGCTACTTCTAATGTAATTTTAATTATTGCTATTCTCTCTCTCTCTCTCTCTCTCTCTCTCTCTCTTTCTCAAGTAAACATTTGTTTTAAAAGAAAACAAAAAATTCTAATTAAAGACAATATGAGACAAGGAAAAATTCATAGAATTGACCTGCTATAACTTTGTATATGCTTAGATTTCTAACTTTCTGTGTAAAAAAGTTTTATAGAGTTTTTAAAAAATAAATAAGTAAACAGTGTAAAAAAGAATAAATGCATAGTTAACTTTAAATTTCATTTCTATATAAATTTCATGTGCTGTTTCAATGTAAGTTTTCTCTTTAGAATAGTCAAATGAGTCATGTTTTATAATATGATAGAAGGAATCATACTTCATTTACTCGTTCCCATTCAACATCCCTAAAAATCATGTTGGAACATTTATTCTGTGATTAAAACAGTTTATTAAACTTTATCGGGCCTGGCGGGATGGCTCAGTGGTCTAGAGCGCCTCCTTGGGAGGGCTTAGGCGGCTGCAGGGACCGCGGTTCGATCCCCAGCACCACATGCTGCGCCAGCCTTGTCCTCGGGGCGGGCTGAGCCGGCCATAAAAATGAGTGAATAAACAAATAAAGGTTCTGAAACAAGAAAAAAATAAATAAATAAATAAAAAATAAACTTTATCAAGCTAGGTAGAAATGCCATTAACTAATATTAATGCAATGCTGCATTACTACATGCAAAAATATTTATATATTTATGAAAATATAAATTCAAAGAAAAAATAATATTTTTATTTGCTTTTTTTTGTCTTTTTTTTTTTGAGACAGGGTCTCACTATGCAGTTCAGGCTGGCCTTGAGCTCACTTTTGTAGCCCAGGTTGGTCTTGAACTCACACCAATCCTCCTGCCTCAGCCTCCTGAGTGCTAGGATTATAGGCATGCGCCACCATGCCCAGCCCAAAATAATGTTGACAGAAAAAATTTCTTTGATGTATGCCTCTTAAATTTCATTGTGCCTCAGTTTAATTTGTGTAAGCATTAGTTTCCAGTGTAATAATTTCTTCCGGAAATATCCACACTTTTTAAAATTTACATTTGTAAATTACACTTGATAAAGTTCAAGTGACCATGGTATTTGTGACAATTTCAGAAATCGTGATTTTCAATCTGCTTGGATTAAGAAATATTAAAATTTTAAAAATATAAAATAAATATTAAAAAATTAGGCTTGAATATAAATGTCAAAACGTTTCTTTGTTAAGACTGCTTATTCGGCTACTGTGCAAACTATGACACATTGCTGCAATATTCTGTTTTCAGAAGATTTTTGTTTTAGTCCTGGTTAGTCACTGTAGAGATCCCAAACTGGTGTGAAATCTTGGGTAAATATGTAAATTTTGATTACATTTATAATTGGATTAAAAAGACTATAATTGAATATTAGATGAGATTTTAGAATATCAAATTTAAATTTATTGTCATTTATTTAACAAAAATTTCTGCAAGATATAGAAAATAAACAGAAGTGACCGACATAAATCATAAGAATCTTTGTACTCAATAATAATTCAATGAAGTGTTTTTGCAGGTCAGTTGTGTAAAGAGTTCGTTAGGAGAAGTGTTGCAGTGCCATGCAGTAGTGACTACAGATTCTGGTAATTTACTATTATTCCAAAAGGCTAGAAAAAGGTTTTTAAATATCTTCAAGGAGGACTGATGCAATAGTGCAGCAGATTAAAGTGCTTGCAAGCATTCACAGGGGCTGGGGGTTCAATCCCCGAGACAGCTGTGCCAGCCCCACCTCCAGGGCATGCTGAGATGGCAATTGAGGCGGGGCTCAGTGGCCCAAGACTGCAATCCCAGCTCTTGGGAGGCTGTAAGCAGGCAGATCACTATGAGACTGATCTAGTAGTGAGACCCTAAACACTCTATAGACCCTTCCCTAAAAATTAAAAAAAAAATTCACTGTAATGAAATCACTAATATATATATATATATATATATATGTATGTATATATATATATATAACTAATATATATATATAACTAATATATATATATATATATATATATATATATATATATATGTAGACACGTTTGCCCTGATTTTAAATTACACAATCATACATGTACTGAAATAACACACAATGCCCAAATGCTATGTCCAATTTGTATGTTCTTTTACATTGGTGAAAAAAAATCAATTCAAGTCAATCAGTGAAATAAAACTTTATTTAAAAATGTACCGTAATGAGTTTTTTTTTTTTTTTTTTTTTTTTGTCTTTTTAAGACAGGGTCTCGCTATGCAGTTGAGGCTGGTCCTGAGCTCACTTTTGTAGCCTAGGCTGGTCTCGAACTCGCACCAATCCTCCTGCCTCAGCCTCCCGAGTGCTAGGATTACAGACGTGTGCCACCACGCCTGGCCGTAATGAGTTTTTACTTAAATGGAACAAAATCTTCTATAGTAATGTACATCTTCATAGAAATTTGGAAACTATAGTTTTATTGGGATATATGTTGACTGTTTAAGATTTATAGCAGTGTAAGCCCAAGTAAATTACATGCTAATTTTCTCTAATGCAAATGTTGCATGTTTTTGTAAGAGAACCTTTAGTTTTCCACGTGGTAAACATTCTGAACATTTTACATCTAAAGAAGTCTCAGGGAACATGCTGGGATGTCCCGTAAATCACAGAATTATTCTTTAAATCTGAGATTTCTAAGGAAGAGAAAGAGTAAATGGTAATATAGGTCAAGTAAAGGCTTTGTGCACAGTCTTTCTCTAAGGTATTTTTCAGTGATTATATGATGAAGTACACAGTGAAGTTTTATTTTTACAGTGCAACATGAAAAAAAGTAACTACTTTCATGGGAAGATTAGTGGTATATTGGGGCCGATGAGTGAGAAACAATAGGTGAGAACTTTGTTATGTTGCTCACTTTTTTTTTTAATGCAAGTTTTGATGTTTTTTTGCTATGCCTGGACATGGAGCTATTGGTTTCTGCAAACTGGTTGTAGAGTTCAAAGCACCTTTGGGTGATGAGCCTTATCAATTTGAAAAATATTTTGTAAAGAGAAAGCCTTAGTTGTTGGGCTGCAGAGTTCGTTCAGAGCCTGAGTGGCATAAAACCCTTCTGCTCCAGCCTGAATTAGTAATCTTCTACCAATGGTTTTATCCATACATGCAAATGTAAGTGGTCCCATCATAATTTCAAATATCACATCTACATCAGATATGCAGCAGTAGGCTCTACTCCTTAGCTTGCTTACAATTACCTCAGCCTCACAGAAAATATTATTCATTCTAAGCTTTTTTTGAAGATTTACTGGAGCTTCACCCCCTTCAAAATTTCCTCATGACTAATAAAACATGAAATAATACATATGACATTTTGTAGCATATTCCAAAGCACATTCAAACCCAGACTAGTTCCATTAAAATAAGAATTAGTAGAGCCTCATCTGTCTCAGGGAAATACTAACACCAGAAGTTTTATAGGCCAAATCATTTTTACTCTTAGACTTTTAAAAAGAGCTAATGTCATTGGGGCTTTAAAATCAAATCACTGTTATGTATGATTTCCATTCTATCCATTTACAACTGCCATTTTTAATTCAGTTCTTGATTGCACTTAATTGAGAATAAAACTCAGACCATGGCTACCACAAGGGACATATTAATTTGAAAGTTCACTTACAAGACTTGTTTTTAATCAGAGTAATTTTTCTTTTCCTTATCTGTTTCCATTAGGGTTGGGCAAAAAGGGCAAGAAGAAATATTATGTCCATCTAATATTTATTAATAATGATGATGTGAACAATTAACTAACTTTCATTAATTATCTAAACTACATGCTCAGGAAACAGAAATAATGGACATGGGTATAGTCTTTCATTTCATACACATAACAGTAACTATGGTATTTACATTACTGAAGATATATAATGATGTAAGATCATAAAATTGTCACGACCCATGTTTATATACGAATTAAATATTTTAAATGTAAGGAATGAAAGCATGAAATTATTTTACTAAGAGTGGGAAAGGTACAATCATAAAATGAACATATTGCAGTACAAAATCCAAACTATTCCTATCCATTACATTAAAACCCATGTATGAGTTTTCAAGTCTCCTAAAATAAGAGTAAAAAATACTTGTTATACTCACTTGTAGCTCTAAATTCAGTCTTACTTCCCCTTCTAATAGTACTTTTCACCTCATTTTGAAGTCTTCAGACAAGTAAAAATTCTTTGCCTTCTGGGGCCAGCAAAATAGCTCAGGGGTCTAAATGCCTGCTTAGGCAAGCACAGGGACTGGACACAGTTCCGTTTCCAGTACTGCATGCCACACTGACCCACATCCCCCCATTCTCTCCCAGACACCCTCCGAGCAGGCCACAGACACCAGGCATGGTGGCACATGCCCAAAATTTCAGTGCTGGGAGGTTGAAAACAGCAGGCTCGCTGTAAGTCCTAGCTGCGTAGTGAGACCTTGCAGCAAATACATTAAAAAAAATCTTTCTTGTCTGCACTGTTCCAAGTTCTTAAGTTGCTTATATTGCTCACAAATTCTTTATTTTTTTCTCAACACTTTCCTTTCTCATTAATGCTTCCATTACCTTTTTTGACTTATATAATACCTATGTGTTCTGTACTTTCTTTTACCTTAAATCCCTGACCGAAGTTAGAGTAGGAGTCTTTGGTTATACACTTTTACATTACCAGCAAATGGTATAGCAGCAGAGACATTTTTCACAAGGCGAGTATTTAGATTAGACAAATCTTGATCGTAGATATTATGCATATTATTTTTATAGAATTAGAATGGCATATGTTTTTTCTATTTCCTTTGTAACAAATATCTATAAACTAAGCAGGTTTTAAAAGAAAAAAAAAAGGATTTATTCCATCACAGTTCAGGAATAACTCTTAAATGAATCTTGCAGGGCTAAAGGCAAGGTGTGAGTGAAATTTTTCCTTCTATTGGTTGTCAATGGTGCATCTAGTTTTCTTTCTGAGTTCCTAGAGGTTGCTGGCTCCTCTGAGCACCAGGTTTGCAGCCTCTGCTTCCAAGAATAGATTTGTTGGGGTTCCTGCCATTATCTTAAGACTGCTATGAATGTGAGTAGAAGGAAGATGTACTATAAATGAAAAGTAAATAACTTCAACTAGTATGCAGATTGCTGAAAATAAGAAGAGCTGAGAGTAATAATGTCACTAGGAATGAAGACCGGGATAGGGGAGCTGGACCAAAAAGAAGGGAGAGGGGGAGAGTGGAAGGAGTAGAAATAAATTAGACAAATAAGAGAGAGCGATATAGAAATCAGGGCAGATATTTGGAATGATATGGGCTGAAGGAAAAAAGTAAAAAGAATAGAACTTCAAAAAATTCTTCCAATTAAAAATAAAAAAATCACTATTATTCATGAACTGCCATAGAATTATGTTTAGAAATTAAAATTTCAAATTTTCTTTTATTAAGTAATTATGAAAAGCTTATGAATGATAAAAGAGAATAAATATGAAGGCAGTGGAGGAAAGAAAAATAACAGCACTACAATGAGCTAAAACATACAATTACTGTTGAGTGTATAAAAATTAAAGAAGTAATTCTTAGGAAATGCTAATAAAATAAGCATTCAAAGAAATAAATGATATATAAAATCCGTTTATGAAGAAGGGTCAGCGAGGTAGTTCAGTGGTCTATAGTGCCTGCTGAATCAAGCATAGGCTAACATGGGCAAGCATGCAGGGACGGGGCTTTCATCCCAGGGAAAACCACAAGCTATGGGCAGGCTAAGGTGGCCACGGGGCTGGGGGAGGAGGGGAGGGAGAGAAAGAGAGAGAATTAGTGAGAGAATTTAGCTACTAAGAGAGCGGAAAATGAAGATTTTTTTGTAAATAAAACATTTGTATTTTTAAATAGAATGAAAAATTTCTACATCATTGAATTTGCAGAGCAAAAAAAAAAAAAAAAAAAAAAAAAAAAAAAAAAAAAAAAAAAAAAAAAAAAAAAAAAAAAAAAAAAAAAAAAAAAAAAAAAAAAAAAAAAAAAAAAAAAAAAAAAAAAAAAAAAAAAAAAATTAAACCTGTCTAGATATTATGATTTAGTTACATGATAAAATATTAGAATAACAAAAAATACATAAGAGGAATTTTTAAGTGGTTCTTCCTTATTTTCATAGATGAAGTAATTACAAACAATGTATTTCATCTATACGAGAAAATTGCATTTTTTTTCATACATGAATGGGGCTGGGGAGACAGCTCTGGGCACAAGTGCCTGTCTAGAAAGTGTAAGGTCCTGAGTTTGATCCATGGTTATGCAAAAAAGAAAAGAAAAAAGCAAAAGAAATAAATTACTATTTTATTTTGAAATAATTTAGGCAGAATGAAAATCTAAACTGTCACTAACAAAAATGTATAAATTTTCTTATATAATACAAAAAAAATTGTATTTATAACATCATATTTGTTGCTAGTTCAGTAACTTGAGTGAATAAAATCTGAAAGGTACAATAAATATTGTGAAAGAGAAAGACTCTAACTGAATGAGAAGGAAAAGCTGGGATGAGGTAAAGGACAAAAGAAACTAGAAAGAGAAAAATATATATTTATGTGTACATAGAGGATAGGTTACATAATTGTTCTGCTGATTTCTGCAGGGACAGTTGATGCTTAAATTATATTTCATTTATACAGAATCACAGAGTCTCACTACACAGATTAGACTCATTGTGACTCTGCCACTTTCAGCCTCCTAAGAGCTGAGATTACATACTCACGCTACTACTGCACTTGCTGCTATAAAAATGATCCCTAAAGGGGGAAAAAAAAGCTAAAGAAATCAAACATAATCAGAAAGAAAGAAGGAAATTCTGAAGAAATATGAAGGTGGCATTCAAGTGACTGACCTAGGTAATGTACAATATGTTGAAATCTACCATCTCCATAATCACATGGAGAAAAGATTTGTATAAGGGAACTAGTGTTACTAAAGGCATTAACTCAAGTTAGCAAGTGGTGGTTAATTGTGTTAGATCAGGTACAAATGCTTTTATTATTGTGGACAAAGGAAAAGCAGATGGCAGATTATAACCTGAGTCTATAATTGGTGAAAAAGCCAGGGCTCCAAATGCAGATCATGTAAAAGATAACCCACCAAATGGATTCAAAGATAATCCTACCCTACACCAATCCACAACGAAGAGAGCCTTGAACTCAGGCTAAAAGATAATGTGAGTGGTAACAGTGAAATATTACAGGCCAGTAAGGGGTGATTTCACAATTTTAAAGTGAGAACTAGAGTTCCTAGCAGATCAACACTGAAGCAAAGAGTGCTTAGAAAAGAGCTGTTAAAGAATGTGTATTTTTGCCGGGCGTGGTGGCTCACGCCTGTAATCCCAGCACTCGGGAGGCTGAGGCAGGAGGATCGGTGCGAGTTTGAGACCAGCCTGGGCTACAAAAGTGAGCTCAAGGCTAGCGTGAACTGCATAGCGAGATCCTGTCTCAAAAAAAAGAAACTAGAAACTAGTGCAGAAGGCAGGGTATAGAGTGCACTGGAATTAAAAATGATCAAAATATTTCATATACAGATCTCAATATTAGAAAATGAAGCCCAGTAAAATGTACAATCAAGAAGGAATGAAAGAGTCTCTTTTTTTTTTAATTCAAATGTCCTTTATTTTTTTTTCAATTCTTTTATTGTTTAAATTTAACAATGGTTATATTACATATTTTCATCATCGGATCAGTTTAGATTAATACATATAGGTATATAAGATTGATCAAACAACTAAACATTAACCTTTATAAATCCACATTACTTTTTTTTTTCTTTTCCCCCTTTTTTTCTTTGAAAGTTGACATATTGCATATTGTCCTCACAATCATTCTATAGAGTGCAGTGTGTGGGCATGACCCACCTCCCTATTAATGTTGCATAGAAAAAAGAAAGAAAGAAAAAAAAACAGGAAAGAATATACTTCCCTTTGGACTAAGAGGAAGCAGATACATATAGAATCAAAGGTTTTGCAACTGCAGTGTGCCACCAGTGAAGCTTGTGACGTTGGAGGCTATTGAATCTAAGCCTCCTAAAGCTCATCTCACCAATCTAGCTCTGCGTTCCATGCATTGTAA